>CABFOW010008483.1:2068-16280 GCA_902141385.1 Timema californicum | reverse complement strand
TTTTTTTTTTCTAGGACACCCTTGATATGTATTCAAGAAATGTTGATATCACCATGTGAAGAAAATTAAACCCTTATGTTTCTACTGGATAATTATTTGATTTATTTTGACATTTAAAAAAAAAAGCCCTAACAAATAAGAACATCATTTTGTGCGGGAAACTTTACTTGCGAGGGCGTGATTTGGCAAAATCGTAATTGATCTAAGTAGTCTTTGTAGTAAAATGAAAAAATGGCGTAATATTTTACTAACATAATAATTAAATATTTTCAGAATTAAATATTAATAGAGAAATGAAAATTAAAAGGTATTTTAGTGAAATAAAAATGTATATTCAACTAGCTGTAGAACGTGTCTCAGAAGAGTATGGCATAATGGCCATTAAAATAGTTAATCAAATTTTAATAAATTCAATAAATTATATTTAAATTGCCAGGCAATAACCTCAAAGGAAAGGACAATTGCGAAATCGCAATAATTGTAGCCCATCGTGGGGCATGTATAATCACGTACACGCCATAATTGTTGCCCCCCGGGGCACGATTACATGAGCCGTATACGCACGTAATCACCATAACGATTAGGTTACTATTCAGCCAACTTAAAGCACCAGCTTATAACTATTTCTACTGGCATGATCAAAAAGTTTCCAAACGGTTAGACAATAAATGGGGTAAGTTTGTAAAATGATACTCCAGCCGCTACTTGTGTAGATGATATAGGCATAGTCGGCAGCTGATCACTAAACAAATATTTGTATAAACCCCACCGAGTGTTTTACATTGATTGTATCGTATATCTTCACAGATGATTTATTTTGTGCACCCTGAGACTTACTCACACTGTAATAAAAACAATCATTTAAAATTGAATGGATAGTTTTGTTTTATTTTATAATAGGTAGTTGCGGCAGCTCAAATCAAATTGTCCCTCCGGGTGCCCAGTTCACGTCTGCGTAAGTACAAACAAGGACGTAGAAATTATGGCGGTCCTGGGGGTCCGGACCTCCTTGGAATCTGTTGGGCCCCCCCCTGTAATTTGTTTTACCACGTATACATACAAAAATGTAATAAGGTATAGCTCTTTACTTTTACTGCAATTTAATGTAAATGCCTTCAACCAAATACTAGTTAATTATTATTATTATTATTATTATTTTAAATTTCACCTTCAATATGAAACTTGTAAGACTCCCGAATGTAAAATTAGCTCTGCCAATATTTCATTTATTTATTTTTTGTCTACATTCCAAGAGGTATTGGGAAACCAAGGACGTGTCTTGATATGAGTCGAGTTTTGTGGTCCGATAAAAGTAGGCAAACATTTTTACTATCAATTGTAAGGTCTTACTCTTAAACTCTTAATTTTAAATTGAACAGTTTTTAGTGAATTGAAAAGCTGAACATAATTTGAAAAACTCTTGTTTAAATAGAGCTCTCGCAAGTACTCGCTCGCTGATACTTGGTGCCATCGTACGTTTTCCCTGAATATTATTGTACTCGGAGCTTAAATTTTAACAAAGTTTTCGCCTGTTGTGAATGTATTACGTTGAAGTATTGTTTGATCTGTTAGTTTCATACAATATTTTTTTTGCAGTGAAAAAATGTATTATATTTAATAAACAGTATCTGTTAAAAGAATGATATTTTAAGGGGTTAAGGCTAGATTTTCGGACGAAAAATATCGATATACTAAATAAGTTAAGCTTTTCATAACAACAATAATTTTATTTTTGGCACAGAATAGACAGGGGCAAAAGCAAAAGCAAATTTATAAAAATAGAGAACCACGTTTATTCACTTTTTTTTTCATTTATAAAGTATTATTATAATGTTGTGAACATACATAATTTATAAAAGATACCATCCTGTTAATAAATTTATGTCAGTAGTGAATTAATTATGCTAATTTTAGGAATTTTGAACATGCTTTGGGGTAAAAGTCCTACAGAGAAAACTTCCAATATTAACATTTACTAGCGTTATTGCTTTAAATAAAGTTTTAGTTATTTTTACTTGGAAAGTGATACATAATAATTTAGTTATCTAACTTCAACAGTAGTCACACGTATAAGCCTAATGTCCAATTCCCTCATAAGTGTGCATTCCTCATGACACCAGTTCTTACATTTCCTATATCCACTCTTCTGTGGGAGGACCATTTTACTCTTCATCACAAGCAGAGCATTTTATTTCCTTTCCTTTCTCATTAGGTTTCATACCAAACATATGTTTTGAAGTTTTGAGACTCTTAGCTTTTGATGTCATCTTTTTTCTCTCTTTTTAAATAATACAGGGATTTTTTTGTATGAAGATCTTGAGAGTATCTCAGACCATTTTTCTTTTCTTCTTATTTTTAGTTTTCCCCTTATTTTGGAAAGTGGTGCAATATCAGTTGGTGAGAGAAACACTGAAGTTTGTATGTCCTTAGTTGCAGCATTTGAATAATATTGTCTTCCTCACTTGAGCCTGTCTTATTTAGCACCACGTCTTACTACCCATTCAGTTTCTACGCTTGGATAGTAATTGGTAAGGGCATATTGGAGTAGACAGTAGACACACAGACTAGTCTATTGGATGTACTGGGGCCTTGTGCATTCTGTGAGTCGGGTACTTCTTTCCTTATAAAACTTAAAGTTGGGTCATAATAACCACTAGTGGTCTCAACGCGAGTTCACATTCTCACTAGAATCAAGATCTTGAACTTGCTCTTTAACAGTTGATGGGGGAAAAAATCTACTTTTGTAGAAACACGGGGGCTTAGTAGCCAAATACCACACATTTTAAAACCTTTTACTGCTTCACCCATCTTAAGTTCATGAGCAGCGTAACGAACAGATGAGCCATCTTTAATAAGTTGTCGAGCTCTTTCAATTCAGAAGATGTACACGGTTTTCTGACAGTTTTTCTTAGGCAGTTCCTTCAGCATGAAATAATAACATATTTAAATTCAGTTAAGTGTGCTTTAAAAAAAACAATAAATACATATAATATATCAATAAATATTTGAAAACTAATTTGAAAATAAAATGTTGATGCAATACATTTATAAATATCTATATTTAATAAAATATTGTTTATATATTGCATAAAATAGTTAAAATGTATGTAGGTGTAACTGATAGCGTAAGCTTAAAATGGTTTTATAATAAATATTTGAAAATCAGGGGCATAAGCCCGCGCGGACTTTTTTTCACCTCGGAATGGGTTGAGGACTTTTGCCCTAAGGTATCGTACGGCACCTTTTGTATTGTAAAGCTTCAATAGGAAAGAACCTCGCAATAAACACAGAACATTATGATCTATGACTCTCTTGACTTACATGGGTCACATCGTTGTTTAAGTATATTTAACCATGGCTTTACTAAAACGTTTTATAAATACGTATATATTACACTGAAGTGAGCTTTAAGACATCCCCCTTACCTCATAATTTGAAACAGCTTTCTTCATAAACAATGAGTTTACGTATGTATGCAAGCAGCCATGACACCTTCCACTATCAGGCATCAGTGTTACCAACCAACTTATAGTAACGAAAATATTTCATAGGACTCTTGCTCCGTGCGGGCTTTTTTGCCCCTGTCTACTCTACAGTTATATAATTATGAGTGCTAGATGAGAATGGAGTGGTTTCTTGTTGATTACAAATGTTTGCCTTGTAGTCTAGCACTCTGTCAGTTATCACAGTCTAAAATGGCGTCAACGTGGAGCTTAAGCAATTTATATAAGACTATATTCAAAAGATATATAGTCTATGTTCGACTAAAAATCCAGTCCTCCCTCCTGCTGTTAATTTATCACTATGAGAGTTTAAACCAGCATTTTCAGCCACAATCGAACCCTAGACCCTTGGCTCAGTGGATAGACATGCTAACGCCTGATCTAAGATGTCGGCTGAACATATTAATATTTACGAAATAATTTGATCTACCACTTTATTTTCGGGAATAAGTGGGTCATCCCCGGGACTTGCTACCTTTCTCTTTTGAACCATCCTTCTTTTTGTAAAAAAAAAAAAAAGTTAAAAACCTTCAAACCATTGTCTTAATCGATTATTGCTTTCAGGGGATTTCATTGACCTCCCCATCGGTGTGACCAACAGTGTTTATTTTAGTCCCAATCGACTTTGAAAATAGAATGGGGAAATTGTCATGTTGCAACCATGTATTTCAGGCACACACGCCACATTCAGGTATATTTCCATCACAAATGCCCTTGTGAGTAATTGGTTTCTACATCTGAAAAACAGGGGAATTCACGCGCCAGAGGGGTTTCATAATACTCACTTAGGGGCTCCGCTTTCAAATTAGAGCTCCGCCTTTGACATGTATGAACTTGGATTTGAATCCCGCTATATTTTGCAGGGTACATCATGCCATAATTTGAGAGCTGAAGGAATTTTTAGTATCACTAATTGCTGTTAGAACAGTAATTGAATCAAACAATTCCTTCTCACATTTTTACGTTGTTAAATGAACCCGCATTTACGTGACCGAATGAGTTTCTTAGCATCACTAATCGCTGTCGTGGGGGGCACTCATAAAAACTAATGGGCACACATAAAAAATCAAATGGAACCCAAATGTTTGTACAGGAAGCAACAAATTTGGAATACATACAAACCGTGGAAAGGGGGGCCAACTTAGAGGGGGAGGGGCAGGTGGAAAGCGCTGAGCAAATGCTATAAATAACAACCAATCAGAAATTCAGTGCTATTTATATCAGCCAATAACAGCCTGTTTTATATGGTCCTACACACTACTTAGGCGTTACTCTAGACTGCCGATGATGGGGGTATCGGGTTTCAAATCCCGGTCGGGTGTATTGAGGGGGTCTATCCAAAATGGTTTTACACTCTTCCTTCACGGAAATGTGGGTACACTTCCTCTAAATATAATCTTCCTAGTTCCTAAAATAATTAGCGTAATTAGTACTACATAAGCGTATAACCCCAAAGGAGAATAATACGTGGCGCTAAAAAAAACACGAGAGATCTGCGGATGTTTGGAATCGCCCTGGGCGCCACCCCCGCGTAGGGGTGGTTCTTTCTATAGTTTATAGAACAGTGGGACGCGATTTAAAGACGGATCACACTTGTAGCTCACCTTCATTGTTCACAATTTTATATGTAGGTCACACCAGCAATGACAAAATGTGACATCTTAGAAAGGGAACAGATACCTATATTGTAAAGCATACCCTTACTCAAACATGTTAAACATACACATAGATGATTTTATTTTCAAAAACTATTATTTTATTTTGTAAAAATAAAATCGAAAAAAGATTCACACAAACAAAAACTAAATAAAGAGTAGCAGTGTTTTGTGAGTCAAGGGATATTATTTGACTAAGAAATTAAACTTAAAATGGGCATGAATTTATAACAATTGACTGGGAACAATAGTAACACTTCTTGCCACTAACAAGTCTATCGATCATTGGAGGAACTAACCTTCCACGTGGTGTAGTAGTCACTGCACCTGGCTACAAGCCTAGGGGTTCCGGGTTCGATCCCCGGCTGGTACCTTGGATATTTCTATCAGAGGGGGAATTGCCCTAACGTTCACCAAGGTTTGGTTAGTTAAGTTTAATCTAGGTTTAAGATCTTCCACAACTTCCTACTTACTATCACCTAGCCTTATCGGGACATGAAAAGAGCCTCCACGGAAAGGATGTATGATTAGTACATTCGTGCATCGCCTGGGGGCAATGGTACACTAGTCCTGGATAATGTTTCCACCACTGGACGACGATTGATACAGCCCACACACGCAATATTGCTAATTAGGGAGACTGGGGAATGCAAACATCAAATTTTAAACACGAAGCTAAGTCGAAGTGAAGCTTGAAACACGCGAAGCAAAGACGAGGTTTAGGTCAATATTTTTGTTGTTGTCATATAATTACACTACTATTAAATGTTAAATTATCCAATAAATATGCTGCACATTTTACGAGCCATAATGATTGATCTAAGATGTTTGTAAAATCACGATGGGCCATAGCGAATTCCTGCCTTGGAGTAGACAATTCCCCACCATAAGACGACCAGAAACAACGCAGGTAGAATGGGCTTGAAACCCTCAAATAAAACAATAAAGCTTTTGGCCAATTTTGTTATTTCCCATATTTGGTCATAAGCTATGGTACTCATGAGAATGTTTTACTGATTAGAGGAAAATAGTCTGTTGGTCCAGGGTTAAAACTATTTGACCAAAAGGAGTGTTTTATTGAATCCATTTCTAGTTGTTAGATAATCTGGAGAACTGCTTCGGTGGCCACATAGTCTAGTGCGTCACTCGTGTGTCGACTGACGACTGTTGAATCCTTTCACTAGCTTCAAACATTTCGAACAACACTCATGTGAGCACTTTATCGGCACGTTTATTACAAATTGAACTATAAAAAGTCCTACTTTTGTTCACTTCTGTCAATGGTGGTTTAAAATTAATATAATGCACCTCCACGTTTAATATTTATTTAATATTAATTAATGTACTAACTAGTCATCCTCAAGACTACAATAATTTACCCCTCAATTCTTTTATTGCGCCCTCTCAGTCACATGAATTCTGGCCGTTATAATAATCGTGGTCGCTGTGGCCGATTCCGCGCGCAGCAACTGGCGAGCGGTCGATTTCAGTAAGGTGCTCGCCTCAGGACCCGATGTTCGCGGGTTCAAACCCAGCCGGGGTTGACGGATTTTTATTGAGCAGTAAAAATCAGTTACACAACTTTCTTCTGAGTCGAAGTAAAGCCGCCGGTCCTATGTCGATTGTGGCTTGTAAAAGAACCCTGGAAGGTATGTGAACGTATGTTTCCCGAAAGAATTGGTAGACCCTTTCAAACTCGCTCATAGAAATTCTCATATGCCAATATAATCAGTCGGTCCAGGAAGTGCGTGCACGTTAAATACCAGAAATAAGTTTTAAAAAAGCTTGCAAGTGAATCTAGGTAAACAGAAAGGTGTAGAGAATAAAACTAAGGTCGGGCGTCCACAAGATGACACAAAACGTTTCAAAACACGATTGAAACGAAACATATTTGTGTAATTGTGCCTTATCATGTGTCATTCTACTGCTAAAATATATTGTAGTAGACCTATTCCTGCATACACTAATAATTTATTTAATTTTTACTACTTTTGGTAGACAATATACTAACATTATATACATTTTTATAAAAACTAAGTGCCTGATCTGTGGTGAACGTTCAGGTTTGGTTTGTGTTTTGTTTAGTTTAGTTAAGAAAATGGCCGAAAATGTCAACTGAGAGTGAGTGTATTTACATGTATGTTGACTTTTCTTGCGTTCATCCAGCAAATACCAGTGTTATACAATAATAGTCCGAAGGAATACCATAACAAAGACCATGTTGAACAAAATTGGGGAAAAGGGGCAAATGAGGAACTTGATAAGTTCTTGTATATTGTACTTTTCTAAATAATCTTTCATCAGTTCTTTTTTCATTGATAGTGTGAACCCAGTACTTTCTACTTGATTCACATCCCAGGAAACTATAACAAATACTTCATCAATATTGAAATAACCAAGATAATACTCCGCCATCGTCCACAGACTAAATATTTCTTGTTTCTTTAAGTTCTTGCTACATAGTGTTCCATTTGGGNGGGGGAATAGGCTAGTTGAAACATTTTTTCGAGTCATTGTTTCGAAATGTTTTGTTTCATCATGTTTCGAAACTTTTGCATCATCTGTTGTGCGACCAGCCTAAGCACGCTGTATTATATTATTAATATACTGTCGTTTATATACTGTTGTGGTTGTTTTGTTTTGTTGATTATTTTTTTTGTAAAGTTAAAGTAATATTTTATAATTTCTAGGTCATTTTTAATCATTTTTAGGTCGGCAAGGTCTGTAAACCTGGATATAATTTATGGGGATGAAAAAAATCCCCTCCAGTAAAACAAGTCCTTTACAATAAGTTGCCTGCCTTGACATTGATATTATCACATCATGACGGTGTATCAAATCAACCGTCTAAGCATCCACATGACATCTCTTTCTCTCACACAAACACACATACATAATTTCATAACCTAACATAACATTACTCAGCTTCACATGTGTGTGTCGACAATGACGTACATTATAATTCAAATTGTCACAGTTCATGGGTCATGGTCCCGCAGCAAAAATAATTATATCGTTCTCCTATGTAGGATAAACGCCATGGGGTCATCCATAAACCACGTGATACTCCCCCCTTCTCCCCATCCCCACGTTGCATCATGTAAACATTTTTTCTGACCCCCTCCCCCACGACCTGTGAAACGTAGCTCTCCATATCAAGAGTGAATGTCGTAGACTAGATTGAAGGTTCTAATCTCGGCCAAGTGTATTGAGAGTTGTTTTCCCAAGACGATTTTCCACTCAACCTCCACGCAAATGCGGTTATACTTCATCTAAATATAACCTTCCTAATTCTTAAAACTATTACCGTAGTTTTTATGAGCGTATAACTTTATGTGGACTGGAAGAGTATGCGAGAAAAATCCAGTTTTTTTTTTTCAATTCTTATGGCCCAGCATATTTTTTGGACAGAATAATAAAAAAATGCTCCATTGCAAACCTAGAGTTTAATTTTCTCCACATATTGATATCAACAGTTCCTCAATATCCATCATGTGCATAGCGGAATTAGATGGGAAACTTTTTAAATGAAAAGAAAAATTTGTAATTAGATTACTGGGCATCCTTGACAGATATTCAAGAAATTTTGAGATCCCCAAGTGAAGAAAATTAAATTCTTTGTTTGTGCTGTTATTTAGTTTGGTCAGAAACTATTTTGCCAAAAAAACTGCAAAAAACCGGCCATTTCTCGCGTCCCCTTCTATCTCACGTTAAACGGGTATTAAGACGCGGTGCTAGGAAAAAAAGAGGGAATGTCATCATTTTGAAGGGAATATTTTGTAGACCTTAAAGAGAGATTAAGATTTAATACAACTAGAATCGGAAGTTATCTGAATATGTGTAATAACGGTGAAAACAAAAACTTATGATTATAATTGTGTCAACATTAGAAAAAACAGGCTCTATACAATGTGAAGTACCAACCCTCCCCCATATTAAACACATGTAGACATTAGAGCTCCCCTTCACCCTCCCCCATATAAACACATGTAGACATTAGAGCTCCCCTTCACCCTCCCCCATATAAACACATGTAGACATTAGAGATCCCCCTCGACACTCCCAATATCAGTGCTTATGGATGACCCCTTATATTTTGAATTATTAATTTTTTATTATTGTAATAATGTATTTCACGTTATTATAGCCGTCCGAGAAATCCACGTTTTTACACTAATGGGCTAGGGATGAGTCAGACCTAGCTTTAGATTAAATGTACCCAAAACTGCGTGGAGGAAGAGTGAGAAACCATTTAAGATAAAACTCCCGCTAAGATTCAAACCCAAACCTCCCCGGTACCGACAAATCAGACAAGGTAGCGTTGGCTCTTTAACCCACGTGCACGCTTTAGAGTTTAGACCGTGGCGATCCCCAATATGGGTCAAGGGTAGGCCTACTTGTTACAACTGTCTGAGAATTTCTCTAAATTCCACCTTTCTTATCTCTAACCTATTAAAAAGACAATTGTTTTACAACCAGAAAATAATTACTAAAATATTCTCTATGACGCCAATCTCGCAACAGATTGGACTGACGATGATGAAGATATGAGGGTTCAAATCTCGGTACGGTGTACTGGGGATGGTTTTTCTAATTGGTTTCCTACTATACACTCAACAAATGCTGGAACACTACATTTATAATCTAACCTCCCTCACATTAGCGTGATTAGTCCGGACGAGTAGTAAGAAGGAAAATACTTCTTAATGATTCCATAACAGAGAGTGAACTAGAAGTGTATCTTGTTACAGGGCCGAAGAAAAAGGTTCTTCAAGATGTGAATGGTAAATTCAAGTCTGGACAGTTGTCAGCAATTATGGGTCCCTCGGGTGCGGGAAAGACTTGCCTTTTAAATTCTTTGTCTGGGTACAGGTAAGTCACAACAATATCTACATTTTTCTCATGTGATAAATAATCATTGTTTATGTTGTAAATAAGGTAAAATAATTATCTATTCGCAATTCTAGGGAATAAAAATCTATTGCACTCAATTAAAAAAAAAGTTTTGGGAATAATGATAAGGTAGGTGTAATTTAGAAGAACTGTACCGAATGTGTACATCAATGGCGGGGCAGGGGGGGTAGTCTTGTGTTGGAATGGTAAATTGATAAGAGGAATGTATGTGGCATATGGAAAGATAATTTAGAGGAAGTTTATTTTGTTTGACTCGTTGATACAAATTAAGTTCGAAAACATATTAGATACAAATTTGTACCAAATTATCGTAACTATGACTGGAAAATTGAACTGTTATGAGCCCCACATGTAGCTTGTAAATAAAGGAATATATCTTTTAATATAGCCATCGTGATGAGGTTTTCCCTGGTATTTGTAGAAAAAAGAGTGAACTCTGAAACAAGTGAGACATGGGTGCGTTTTTCAACATTAGTCCCTGGCTTTGTCCACAGCCATTACTGTTTCCAGTCTGCGGCCTGGGTCGGTTTTCTATTCAAGCCACATATTTACCACTACCGGCTGGCTAGGTCTGTCGTAGCTTCTTATACCTTCTACAGTAGCCCCATGGCTTCTTTGGTGCTGACTGACAGCTCACAGCTGACAGTTGACGGCTTTGAAAGGTTACCAGACCAAATCATGTATCCCTACACCAAATCCATATGATCTGCAAAAACATGTGTTTAGCAGCTGTCACTTCTGACAGTCAAAATGTAGGTACATACCTAAATGTTGACTGTTAGAAGTCAGCTGTGAGCTGTCAGTAAGCACCAAAGAAGCCATGGGGCTACTGTAATCTAACTTAAGACTAGGACAGGCACAGCATCCAGTCCCAGGCCGTTAATTCATCACTGTAAAAGGGTAAACTCACATTTCATCAATGATAAGTTTTTCGGCCATGCCGGGAATTGAACCCGGTACTCTTAGCTCAGTAGACAAACACTCTACTGACTGAGCTAAGGTGTTGGAAACATTAATAACTGTTGAGGATTATTTATTAGTTCAGTGTGTATATATATTGACCAAACTTGATACACCATTAGTCCATATATATATAGTAATTTTACTTACCGTATACACTCATTGATAAATTTTATTCCCATTACAATATTTTAACTTTATTGTGTGCACGTCTAGTAAAAATATGCTGATTCGGATTTGGCTAAATCTGCCTTATGTGATATTTCTAAGTAAGGATAACGGCATTGGACAAAATATTGGTTTCTTTTGAATCGAATGAGCTAACTGCACAGGTATCGTTAAATACATATTTAATTGACAATTTCCCAGCGGTATGTAATGTGTTGACCAATTTTTATCTAAAGTAGTAATTGAAATTAATATGTTTAAAATTGGATGGATTTTTAAACACTTTAAAAACATAGTGTGGGCAAGTATTCTAAAAGAATAATTTTGAGAGTTAATTAAATAATTTTGGTTTTATTCTATATTTGATGCCGATGAAGAGCTTTGCTAAACTTCTCAATGCATATGTTACACCCTATTCGTGAATTTGTCCATTCATCCCCCCATTTATTATATATATTGACCAAACTTGATACACCACTAGTCCATTTTTAAGTAATTAAACGGCCTACTTATGGAATACATGATATTTTATAAAGTAGCTATTTGCTATATTTAAAGGTAAAATGTAGCATAAAAAGTGTATCTACAATTCAAAGTTGACCTACTACAAATTATGCTGGGATAGTAAAAATATTTTAAATTTATATTATTGTTTATTAGGTTAAAGGCTAAGTTAAGTTAAAATAAAAAAACACTAAATATTAACTTATTTTGATAAAATTTGATAAACATTTAAACCATTATGCACTAAATTATTTTAGTTTATCTTAATTTACCTAATCTAGCTTTACCAAAGCAAGTGGTTATTTTTTTGGTTGAAAAATATTAATCTATCGTCCGCTATTAAATAGTGTTCAGGTAATTTTTGAATGCGTGTCATCATTGAGAGGAGGAAGGAGGACCTTTGTAGTCTATTGGTTAACAAACTTGTGTTATAAAATAAACATTGTTGACCATCTTCTATAACATTTCCCTGTTATAAAACAAATGTCAGTTTATAGAATATTTAGCGTTCACTAATAAGTATTTTCGTTGTTGCCTCATCTTAATATCCGTTCGGGTTGTACGCGTATATATAAATTATGCTAATGCATAGGTATGAGGAAGGTTAATTTATAAGAATCGTAGCCAAACTTTAGTGGAGAAAGAGTTTAAAACTATTGAGGAAGAACCCTCATCAGTACACAAGATCATTGCACACTAGATAAGTGTTTTTTCAACGTTTCCCTCCTTATGCACACTTTCACGTCATCATTATCTGAAGTACCACCAATAGATAACATTCCAAAGGCTACATAGTTTATTAAGGACTGAAGCATATTCTAGAAAATATTGAATTTATACTTAGGGACTAAGTAAGCTATAAGTTTCATATCGTATTTTTAAAATGTGAATAAAATGAATGGGACAGAAACATTATTAATTAGATACTTGAGCTTGCATCATTGAAACCAGATTTTTTTTTAATATCAGGCTGAGTTTTGCCATAGAGAAAGGTTTTGCTTGGTTCTGGCCCCAGGTCGGTGACCCCATTAAATCTGTTCCGATATTTATTTTTGACGAAAACCAGAGCAGAAAATCCTCCCACGAGCTAGAGTATGGCTGAAAGTGAAAATAAACGTGACGCTCGTAGTATTTTTCAAATCAATCCTAAGAATGTACACAGGAATACGACACTAGGTCACAGAGAAGGAAAGAACAGAGCCACAACCGCTAGGTTAAAAATGTTGCACTCCTTTTCGAGGCTTTACTCCTTCAACGTTGGGATCGCTAGGTGCGATCCCCAGAGACTACAGCGCAATCAAGTGAGCATTTTTTAAATGACTCACTTTAAACTAAAATATACTAGAAGGCAGATACAAAATATGAGCTCCTCGAGTTAACCTGTCTGCTGTCGGCTGTCGGTCACCCAGCAAGCTTCAGGTAGCGCCCTCCCCCGTATCTACACCCTCCGCCTACCGTTCCTAAAGTCTGATCAACGTAGGAATTGTTTTCTGAAAGGCCTTTTTCCTTACCAGAAATCTATTATATAGTAGGATATTGGTATGGAAAAAGACCTTTCAGAGAGTAATTCCTAACCTGAATGGAGTATAAGTACCCTGATCCTGCCACACAAATAAGTTTACTCTGACTGCACATTACAAAGAAAACTTGAAGCACAATGGACTTTTTCTCTTTTTTATCTAAGGGAGCACTAAGGAGAACAGCAGACGTCTAGAAATAACCATTTATTTAAGAAGTGGTTAGATATTTTTTAATATTGTTTTCACCAAAATGAGGGTGAAAGTTCTGACCAGTTAAATAGTTTAAATTGTAATTATAAAGTGTTTTTAAATGTGTGATATTTTATATAGAATCGTATAAAACAATCCCAGAAATTGTGAACCTATCAAAACATGACTACTTGATAGAGGAAGGATAGACACCATACAAGGTGGCCACCAATGTAGGTCTATAATAGCTATTTGATGCTATGTATTTAAAATCATTAATGCATACCTGAATTAATTTAAAAACTGGTATTTTCCCGGTGTAAATTAAAATTACCACATTCAAGTAATTAAAGTTAAAACAAAAATATAGAATAGTTTTAAATAGTTCTAAGGAGTTCTGTTATTTAAAATTAGGTAGTAAGCCCTAACGTTAAATTATTGTATTTTGTGTGAGTACATGGATGCAGGCCGGATAGTAAAATATAAAGATATTGCAGACACACGAGCCAGTCAGCTATGTCTCGCGGGCCGTTTGTTTGTGAATCTTGCCTTATCATTCGACCTTGAAAGGGGGTTCTGTCTGTTAGTAAAAATTAAATCAGTTCGAAAGTTTAATTAATCATATAGTATAGATAAAATTATGTATGGTTTATTGAAGCAATTATTCAACCTATTATATACCCTACACTCCATTTATATTAAAAATTAGCAAGCCTTCTTTTATGAATTACTAGCAGTCCCGCACGACATTGCCCGTGACTCACTGTGGTATAAGAATTATATAAGCACCCCCCTCCCC
>CABFOW010008482.1:0-16976 GCA_902141385.1 Timema californicum | reverse complement strand
GGGGGGCCACTGTACACCTGTAACATTGTCTGTAGCTCACCTGTCTACCAGCACAAGATAACCAGTTATATAAAACTGGATCAAGGCTCGTAGCTTGGCTGTCAATAATCGATAATATAGCTATTATTTTAATTTACTAATATTGAAATGTTATGAACAAAAACGTGCGGTCGATCAACCGTTTGTAAATACAGTGTGGTTTAATCTTACCCGCAAGGAGTAGGACTAAAGGACCTCTCATCTCGAACACTAGAAGGTCTGGTGACGTTCAGGAAGCTCTCACTTGTCCGTGTGTGGAGAACTCTGACGCAAGTTCCAACAAGAACTGGCGGTGAAGAGATTGGCCTCGAGCTTATAAGGATCTCTCTCGAGATCAGGTGACTCAACGCTTCTAACAGCTCTCCCCTCTCACTCACGCAGATGTGGATCATACATTGAGAGAGGTGACACCTGCAGTGGCCGGTGACCTTGCGAGTGTCATACGAAGACACATTCCCACAGTTCCTCGATAGTTGGGATAGTCCTGGTGGCAATATTCGAGGAACGTCAAATATACAACCACTCTTAGATCCTAGTGGTAGAGTAGCTTTGACAACTCTATCAGGTCCTAGTTGGTAGAGGAACTTTGACAACTCTGTTAGATCCTAGTGGTAGAGGAACTTTGACAACTCTATCAGGTCCTAGTGGTAGAGGAGCTTTGACAACTCTGTTAGATCCTAGTGGTAGAGGAACTTTGACAACTCTGTTAGATCCTAGAGGTAGAGGAACTTGGACAACTCTGTTAGATCCTAGTGGTAGAGGAACTTTGTCAACTCAAAACATGTCTAACATAACAGTAGACAAACTCAATACTAGGCCTATAGGAGAGAAAATAATTATTTCATAAACAAAACCAGCAATGTGCTAGCAAGTCACATTTGATATTTAAATAAGAAAATATAATTATATTCTTTGCAGAAGTTAGACCACGAAAGGCGCGTCAAGACCAAAAGCGGATGTACACTATAGGCCCACTAGGCACGGGCTCGGGGCGGCACATTTAGAATGACATTATTTGTATTATAATAATTTTAATTCAATAGTTGTATTGGTGACCTGGTGGTCTAGGGGTAAGGTGTCAGACTTCTATGCTGGGGTCCGGGGTTCAATCCTCGGTCCCGGCACAGATTTATCTGATTGCCAAACCCTTCCTTCACCTCTGACAAGACATCTTGTGAATGTGAGGAATGCCAGGCCTCCACCGTGGTTCGGATTCCACGTTAAACTGTAGGTCCTCCGTTCCATCACACAATCACCCTACCATTGCATATTAGCGTAAGTGCGTATAACACGAACAGGTAGTAAGACGCGGTGCTAATAATAATAATAATAATAATAATAATAATAATAGTTATTTTTAAAAAATGATGTACTAACATTATCGTGATAGTTAAAGTTAAAGTCACAATGTGAATATTTCTTTTTAAATAAATGTACTTTGCAAACTATTTATGAACAGCAACGTGGCCGACGCTGGGGGGAGGGGTCAGCGCTGTTTTTAGCAGACAGACAATCAACATATATGATTGTGATACGGCATCGTACGCCCTAAAACTTTTATTTCAGGTAAAAATTTCATAAGAGCACAAATAACGCCACAAAATAAAACATTCTATAATATTAGCTATAACAAGTATTTTTTACTATATATACTATCATTTTGGCTACATGTATAACTAAATCACCCTAATATATATTTATATTATAGAAGAATTTGATAGGGATACGTTGACGTAAATTGGGCCTCTGTATAACCAATGGTTCTCGAGATATTTAATTTTAAGTGAAAACTTACAATCATGGCGGATTTTCCAGGAATGAGAGAACTTGGGAATTTTCAGAGAATGTAGATGTACATAAATTATATTGAATACGTTTCAATAGGTTTCATTTAGCTATTAATTTTGTCCGGGTTGAACTCTAAGAGTCCTGTACTAAACCTCACCTTGATTATTAATGTGTTATATTCTAATTGTAGATGGCCTGAGACCACCAAAATTACATATTTGTGTTAATTTATCCAATAAAATACTATTTTACATTTATTCCTGTGTTTAGTGTTTTTTTCCTAAAATGCTTAAAATTGTTCTTCAACGCAAATACGGGCACATTTCCCAAAAAACTTACCTTCCTCATTCCTTATCCATTGGAGTAAATACGCAGATAGCTGTATCGGGAAGTAGGGGTGCACAAAATATGTCAGTAATTAAAATTAAATACTTTTGTTGTAAAGGTTGCATTTGATTTTTACATTTTGTTGTCAAATTAATACAAAACCCAAGGGGTAAGGTGTCAGACTTCTATGCTGGTGGCCGGGGTTCAATCCTCGGTTCCGGCACAGATTTATCTGATTACCAAACCCTTCCTTCACCTCTGACAAGACATCTTGTGAATGTGGGGAATGCCAGGCCTCCACCGTGGTTCGGATTCCACGTTAAACTGTAGGTCCTCCATTTCATCTCACAATCACCCTACCATCGCACATTAGCGTAAGTGCGTATAATACGAACGGGTAGTAAGACGCGGTGCAAATAATAATAATAATGATAATAATAATAATAATAATACAAAACCAAATATACACGTGATGTGCTACTTTTTTAATTAAAAAAAAGTTAAATGCGTATAAAATACAATGAAAAGAGTTTCCTAAGCATATATATGGTATCGTTAATACCTTCTTATTTTAACACTCGGATGATTATATTCAACTTTATTTTACACTAAAATCTGCCTTGAGGGCGTAGTTAGCTAGCGTGCTAGTTTGTGTTGAGCTAGACTGCCGAGGAGAGAGAAATCTAGGTTCGAATCTCCATCGGTTGAACTGGGGGTGGTCTTTCCTAAATAGTTTTCTTCTTTATCTCCACGTAAATGTGGTTTCACTTTCTCAATATCCAACCTTCTCAAGTTCTAACCCATTAACGTTATTAGTACTTAAGCGTATAGCCCGACCGGGCATAAGACGTGGTATTAAGTATTAGTATTACTATTTTATACTAATGTGCCACGAGAGTTAACCAATCTGTTTTAGATCAGTTTATAGTAAAATAAAGTCTGAAAATGAAGCTTATCTCCCTAAACGCGCCTTTAGAATTACAAAACAAAATGGCATCTATGCTTTGTCCAATTACACCTTCTCGTTTCTGTTTGGAAAATTAAACATCTCTTAGTTTTAGAAGGCGAGAATAGAAATAAATATAATTTTTTTTTTTACATTGTAAAATCTTTCAGAATAAGATTGTTTTACTATAATAGAACAATATTTTCATATAATTAATAATTGCAGATTTTCTTAAAAATTAATATTTATATCACAGTAGTAGTAAGGCGAGTAAAATTATTAACAGTACAAAGTCTATGAAAAAATACTCTTAACTATAGCCAAATATTGTTTGAATCACAGCTATAGCTATTAAGTGTTTGTTATAAAAAATTATCTACTAAAGTAAAGAAAAAAGTTTGGTTTATAAAGTTTGGACAGGCTTGAAAATAAAATTAGGATTATCATAAAAAAATCAATACAATAATAATACAAAAATAAAATATAACAGAAATTTGATTACAATATGTGTCAAACAAATTTCGACATTGATATATTTAATGATAATCTGGTCACTTGGATTTCGTAATGTACTAATTCTAGCTTTGACGTTTTTAGCTATAACATCCTTACTTTATTGGTGAACATCCAGATGTCATAATTTTGAAAGTTCCTTCGTGTACAATCCTAAACTAACCATGGCGATCACAACTCAGTTATTGCAATTAATAAATAAAACATCTTAGAAGGAAAATATTACCTAGTTTACAATCTGAGCGCACAAACGAGCGCAATCACAAGATGACCGTCACACTCCAATGACAATGCAAATTTTACCTAAGCACGATCATAGAAACATGTTTGAAAAAAGAGCATCACATTTCACCAACGAGTATAAATTAAATAATAGAATCTGTTACAGAAATATAATAATTATGAAGCATCATTATTATCCAAAGAGAATCATGGTCATCAAGTTATGTCACCTGAATTGGTTTATTTTAATTGTTGTGTCGCTCCTAGATATTCTATAATAGCTGTGTATTTGTAAATCTAATGTATCCACTTTAAGATAGTCTTTAGTTTATGTGTTGATTTACTTTTAGTATTTAAAGCTTTTTCTTCTCCCAATACAAAGTTTGTGTTCCAAATGTCTTAATACAGTCCTATTTTTATTAAAAGAGCCTTTTAGAAAGTAGATTTATCTTTGCGGTCAACATCGATAGCATTTTCTATTTTTTTTATCACCTTGCCTTAATATTCTTTCGATATATACGCTTATGAATTACTAATTACGCTATTGTGTTAGAGATGAGGAGGTTTGATTAGTATGAAGTGTACCCGCATTTGGATATAGAGAGTTTTTGTAGTTTAGGATATTTAGGGGCCCTCCCATTTCCCAGCAATACATTTTTGAATTCCAAACTTTCCAACCTTTATGGATATGTGGGATGATCCTTTCCCAACTTGGTGAATTTAAATTTTATTTCATGCATAAAAGTATATTTTCTTTGGAAAGATGTCAATTTACTCTCATTTCCAAACCCCTCCGTACCCCTCACCCTCCTTAGCTTCCACAATTCCAATTTGAGATTTTAACACTTATCTGGTTATCTTATTTGATATTTTACGTGGCTACCAAATGTCAACCTAACCACATCGTAAAGTATGTTCTATTTTGGTTGTATACATTTCAAGTGCTACCGTTTCCTGGGTTTCAATTTTGAAATTCAATTTGTTCCGGAGTGTATGAAACGTGAGAAAGCCAGCGTATTTTCAGTTTTTTTTACTAGATATATTTTTGGCCAAAATAAATAAATATCGCTCCAGTAGAAACATATAGTTTAAGTTTCTTGACTTGATGATATCAACAGTTGTTGAATATCTGTCATTAACATAGAGGAATTATATCGGAAATTTTTTAAATTAATTTAACTGAACAATGTATCTCTTTCTAGGGACTCAAACTAATTTTATTATTAAACTACATGGCAAGATTTCAAGTTTTTTTTACCTCTACCAAAATTGTGTTTATACAACTTTGGAAACATTTTGAGGGGACCATCCCTCCCTATTTTCCGAGCCTTCATTTTGAAATGTAAGAATTCAGAATTCATTTTGAGTTGGTCCTTATACCGGCCTGACTTATGTCAATCATCTAACACTTGGAGAAGTAGTTTAGTCCTATAGTTTAAAAAATGTTAGACCCCTGTATCACCAGCCTCCTTAGAAATAACTAATATTTTTAGTGTTTTTGTGATTATTCGAAGTTATCCCTCAACATTCCTGACGAATTTAAATTTTCTACCTCCTACTTGTATACCCCCTCCCCACCCCTCCCCACCCCTCCTCTCCTATTTCCTGTAGTCTCGTTGTGAAATTTAAAATGTTCAGACTTTGTAGTTTATTTGTGTGGTCCGTCTCTGCTTGACGAATTCTAATTTTATACCAAACTGTTTCTAATAGTTTTTTTTTTTTAGTTTTTAACCCCTCAATCCACTTTTCTAACCCACTCCAAGAAATGTTCAATTCTAACATTTGTTTGGTTATCTGGAGTTTTATTTCTAACTATCGTTCAAATTTTAATTTTTAACCTCATCTCAAAAGTAATTTCTAACTGTTGCTTCCCCGTCTATTTCCCATAATTTAAATTTTAAATTATCATATGTTTTTGTTTATTTAGCGTTGTCCTTATACCTACGAATATAAGTTTTCTACCACACAGAGAAGTAGTTGAGAAGTAGTTTAGAAGTAGTAGTTGAGAAGTAGTTGAGAAGTAGTAGTTGAGAAGTAGTAGTTTTGGAAATGTTGAGCACGCACCATTCCCCCACCATTTCTTCAACTCCCACTCAGAAATTTCAAGTATTAAGATTTATTGGGTTATTTTGAAAGGTCATTCTATCTAGTTGCCAAATTTAAATATTATATCACAGCTAAACGTTGTTTTTTGTTTTTACGACCCCTTACCTCCTCCCCTATTTCATGGTGTAACCCTAGCTCTAAAATTAGAGGGGTTCAAATACACAAAAATATATATATATAATCTAATGTTATATAAAAAAGGTAAATAATCAAATAGGAGTGAGCAGTGTGAATGAATGTTTTAAATAATATGATATAACATTATTAATGAATTCTCCCAAAATAAATCCTTACTAAAACAATTGTGAAACACAGCTCTCAAGTTAAATAGTTTAAAGTTAATTCCATATTTATAAAAATCCCGTACAACGCATAACATTATTAAATAAATTGTGAAACACAACTCGCAAGTTAAATAGTTTAAAGTTAATTCCATATTTATAAATATCAAGTACAACGCATAACATTACTAAATTTTAAATGTTCTGACATAATGTTATTAACGAACTCTCCCAAGTAAATATTTACTAAATTAATTGTGAAACACAACTCACAAGTTAAATTGCTAATAGTTAAATCAATGTTTTGAAAAGAACGAAGAATCATTCTAGACTTCAATAATTTATGTTAAAAAAAGAGAATGGCCCAAAGAGAATTTTGAATAGTTACAAGATATTATTACGCCGAAAAGTGAATTTTTCCTTACATTTTATATACTTTCTTGAAGCCTCTGCTTCGTCTTACTACTTCCACGACCAATCCAAGAGTACAGTTTATCTTCAAGGACGGTCTCTTATATGGTGCACAAAACTCGTAGAACAGGAGAGACGGGATCAAAAGGGTGGGGATCACAAAGTTTAACACAAAGGAAGGGGGGATGTGCGCTACACTGGAAACGTCTATTTTCTTCTGGAAACGTCTGGCTGTTACTGGCCTCTTCTATTCTTGTCATTGTCTTTGGGTGGCATTGAGCATGGTGGCGGTCTCTAGCGGGCGAGGTTGATTCTTGGCTCGGTGCTAGCAGTTATTAGCGGGCAGTTAATATGGCCAAACGTGTTGATATTAGTGGTGCGTCGCCTGGGCGGTGAGATTGGGTAAGTGTATTTGTTGTTGACTTGCCCAATTTATTTAACTTGTAGCTAAAATTGCTACAATGGGGTCCCATTTAAAATTTAAAATGGACAGACTTATAGTAATTTTACATGTCCCTTTACTTTACTTAAACATTTAAATTTTACATACTGGGAATTAGTTGTTTGTATTAGTTTTGTAAATATATATATGTGCATTTTTCTAACTATCATAGCTTTAAGGAGGTGGCCTAGTGCAAAATAGCAAGTGTTTCTTTTGCATTGCTTAAGCCAACAAGGCTATATTATCCTTCTTTCCTCAATGCCTTTCCTAACAGTATACTGTATATACAATACCTTCTTTGTGTTGCATATAAGTAAATTTCTCAATAAATATTTCAAGGACATGTGTGTGAACATATCTGTAGGTGATTTGAGATTCCCTAAGACATCTTGCCCTTTATTGAGATATGATCTATGTAAAATTATATAATCATGTCCTTACTCCATTGTTGGCATTACGCTTTGTAAATGTATTCTTGCAGATATTACAATGAGATCTTCGTTCTATCTTGATAGACAGCAACATATCTAAACAATCGGACGGTAAAACAAATAATTATCGAATCTTAATTTGTTATTATGAAATAACGTTAAAATTGTATGTGTATAGTTTCATACTCGCTAGTTCCTATTTAAAATACTATTTATTTAATAACAAAATATGTTAAATAGTAAACAAAAAAGCATTTTGAGATAACTATTTATTTTGTATCTCACGTATCAAAATAATATTTATGTAGCCTACAATTGGCTTACACTGAAAGGTGACATCAATACTTCAATATACTAGACTATCCTATATCCGTATTTTACAATCTACACTGATACATAATAGTAACTCATAAAATAAAGCTTGCTACCGTTTAAGATAAATGGAGTGTAGGGTATATAATATGTTGAATAATTGCTTCAATAAGACATACATAATTTTATTTATGCGATGGGCCCTATATTATTGATTAAAATTTCGAATTGATTTAACTTTTACTAACAGACAGAACCCCCTTCATTGTTCGAATGATAAGGCAGGATTCACAAACAAACGGCCCGCGAGACATAGCTGACCGGCCCGTTTGTCTGAGATATCTTTATATTACTATCCGGCCTGCATCCAAGTACTCACACAAAATACAATAATTTAACTTTAGTGTTTACTACGTAATTTAAAATAACAGAAACCATTAGACCTATTTAAAACTATCCTATATTTTTATTTTAACTTTAAATTCTCGAATATGGAAATTTTAATTTACAACAATATCCTATATTTTTATTTTAACTTTAAATTCTCGAATATGGAAATTTTAGTTTACAACAAGAATATGTCAGTTTTTAAATGATCTCTAGTATACATTCATGATTTTAAATACATATCATCAAATAGCTATTATAGACCTGCATTGGTGGCCACGCGGTATGGTATCGAGCCTTCCTCTATCAAATAGTCATGTTTTGGTAGCGTCACAATGTGTGGGATAGTTTTATACAATTCTATATAAGATATCAAACATTTTAAAACAATCTTAAGAACTAAAATTTAAACTATTTAACTGGTCAGAACTTTTACCTTCATTTTGGTTAAATCAATAAGCACACACGCACATACACTACCTAATCAAGCGGGGTAGCCTAGAAACTGTGAATAGAACTAACTTTCTCAAGTCTTCCCTATCCCTATCCCTCTACCACAAATATTGATGAACTGATATCCTATCCCGTGCTGGGCTGTGAGACCCCTAGCCTGTGACGTTGATACGTTCTATCCCACCTTCAGGCCTTGTTTACACTTAAGGAACGTTGACAATGTAATGTGTCTATTCTATTTGCTTACTGGCTAACCACAACAACCTGCAACCCTCGTTTTGTCATTCACAATACACAACAACCTGCAACCCTCGTTTTGTCATTCACAATACACAACAACCTGCAACCCTCGTTTTGTCATTCACAATCCATAACACACAATAGTATACAAACACGCCCTCTAATTTAGGCCATGCGTTTTCATTAGTATTGTAATTTTCTATATGATATAAAATTACTTTTCAAATTTAATAATCAGAACTATCATGATATAGTCCAGTAGCTTATCAGAAAAAATCAGCCGAATCGTGCAAAATGTGAAAACAACACGTTATTTGGCACAGTGATAGTAGCACCTACCATAAATATTGTTTGTGATATGGATCCCAAAAATCTATCCAAAACATCGACCTGTGATTTCATAAACCAAAATGGCTTACTCTTAAAACAATATGTGTTGGAAAACTCATTTATTAGGCCTCCATCATGCCCCATCCACAGCAATGGTTTACTACTGCCTAACAGGTACCACAAAAAGAGTATGTTGTTTGGGGCACAGACTCCCTCATATGTTCTGTGCTTATCCAGGTATTAGCCGTCATGCAAGTGTATTGACAATATTCATAACTTCCGGTGCATATAACAATATCCTGTATTCAGCCATATTATTTCACCACAAAATGCTGGGGAAACATTTCAAAATTATACATTTTAGGCCGTTGTTACAAATCATATCTGAAGCTCTTTGACAATAGACCTGTATTACCGCCTGAGAGTAAGTCTAGGCCATATTAACACAATCACACGGCCTATCTGTATACATGGACTACTAATATATATCCGGAACAGTTCATTCTCTAAGCCGGTTGTATTCAACCGCAGGCGGAACAGGGTAATAATGGATATATATGAGCAATACAAATCAAATAGTGAAATTGTTTGAATTCAGAGACTAGAATCGTCCTTGCACACCTCAACACGACTAGAACTGGTAACGTTAAGAACGAGATGGCAAGTCCTCTCCCAAACTACTTGGTACATTTCACATCTCAAACTATGGATGTGGAGACTACAGCCTGGATCTGATTATTGGACGGTATTCAAACTCAAAAATAGTACAATGCTGTTGTTTTGATAATTATATAATGGCTAATTAATTTGGTGGTTTAGGGTTCGAAAAAATATTGGGAGATACACTAGGTCTAGGAATTTTCTCAAAGGAGAGTTACGATTCTTAGGAGAGTTTTATAATTCAATAAAAGAAGTAACAAACGTTTAACAAATAATTAATTCACCAGTGTCGTTATTTCAAATATATTTATTCACAGATGATCACAATGATAAGTTCAGAACACAATCGATAACTGTCCTAATAATATTACAATTTATACTGTGTATATTACATCTATACTGTGTCTATACCTCATATAGATTCTACTTAATGTGGTTATATGTTTATAGTGTAGAATGTTGTGGTATGTCATCCACCTCTTCATTTCCCAACTGCGCATGTGCCGTAGAACGCCAGGGAGATATCTGGAACAAAACAGTCCATGGGTGGTTAACAACTAGTTATAAACAACATGTACAATCTGTATTTTACCGTCAATCGTTAATAAAATCATTTTCCACCAATAGAGAAGTTTTACAGCCCCATTACTTGAAAATACGTCATCGATTAAGATCATCAACACGCTCTCATATTATGGAGAATTATTTGTAGGCAAACATGAAAGCCGATTCTTTATTGTTGAGGGCCAGCCTGGATATTTTCCTGAAGTTGATTGGACATAGCAATAATTTAGACAGCTTCTATATATGTGTATATATTTAGTATGCACTCTTGAGGGAGTCCAGAGTTCGATGTTTTGAAAGGGCAGGATTGGTTCGCTGCATCCAAAGACACTGTCACTGATCATTCCAACACGAAGGAATACGATGTGACCTCTTTACCTCGAACAACTCCTCTATGGTTCTTTTAGTAAAGCTGTACAAGGTAATAAATAAATGATGGGAAGATTCCCAAAACTTTGAGCATATGTCAGTATATCCCGAGGGTGTAGTCTTAAATGTTATTGAGTGCAGAAATAATGTTAAGAATTAAGAGCTCCAGGATTCCCAAACTGGCGTTCTTTTTAGTGACAAATGCACGTCACCGCCGGGACTTAGCGAGTAACAAATGTAATCTACAGCAATGCTTAGGACTAGAAGTGAGGTTGGAAATTATCACTCGGATTGTTAGTTCTAGACAATAGCTATGGAGCAAAGCCTTCATTCATCTTAGCGGTACGGAACTCCGCACGGACTTTCTCGCTCTATTGTCTAAAAATTGATATATTTACTCAAAACTCGTAATATATGTGAAACGAAAAAATATAAACTAGCAAAGCCAAACATAAATTGTACTATATTTATGCAAAACATTTTTTGTGTCCCTGTTTTAAATTTTAAAATCTTATTTTTAAAGAATAAATGTCCTCAATTGTATGTTTGGACCGATAAAAAAATATCAATAATGGGTCCACGAGTGCCAACACTTCGTAATTTAAAATTTCGACATCCGGTTCAAATTTCCGACATTTTATTAGCAGTTGCACATATTCATGTCATCGCATTGCTATTAAATTCCTCAATAATAACCATTTTTAACCAATAAAAAATGTAAATATTGACTGTTGAGTTTAAAATAGTGATAGATCATTGTTGTACAAACATTTCTCCTAAGAGGTTTTGATGAAAAACAACATAAACTTTGTGAGAGACTTATTTATATTTATTTACTCTATGACATCAGAGTATTATTGCGTTAAAACATAACTAGTATCTCTTTACAACTAAAGCTCACAACATTGTATTAATAGATTTGCAAATATCTCAGAAACTGTTGGTTATATAAAAATATATTTCATATAAAAGTGTTTTTTTAAATAGTATTACAATTTTGCCATAATAAACTATTTAGTAACTCAAATAAAATGAAAATAGCCAGTTTATGTATAATCTTAATCAACGCATGGATACGAATTTTAATCAAAATCGTTATAGCCAATTTTGAGAAAATCGATTTTTTTCTCTTTTTGTCCTTTATAAACTACTCTTAATTTTAAATTTAAACAGACACACAGACAGTCAGCTTTGCAAAGCCCAGGGTTTAGGTTTCGGGGGGTCATGAGACGTCGACATCCATCAACATTTCACGTTAGATGTTTTTTAGGGTCACAATACTAGATTTCGAAAAGATAAGAAATATTTATATTTGCGTATTGCTTGAAAGTTATTTGTTGTATAAAAATATGCTTCGAATAAAATATTTTTACTATAAATAGATCTACATATTAGAAATGATAAGTAATTTCATATATCGAAGAGTTATGGAGATTTGATTTAAAAAAATTATATATCAATCAGACCGGAGCCCTTAAAGTCATTTTTCTGAAATATGGAGGGTAGCGAATTTGTTTGGAATATTTATAAATGTTTATAGATGAAATTTAGTCAAAATCCTTACAGCCAATTTGAAAAAATATACTTTTTCTGTTTTTACCCTTCAGTAAACTTCCCTTAATTTTATGGGTAGATATCAAATTCCAAAAAACCCTCGGAGCAACCCTATGAAAACCCTAGATACCAAGTTTTAGCTCGATCGGTAAAATAGTTTAGGCTCTAGTCGGAGATACAGACAGACAGACGGAGAACCGAGGAGAAGTAACTATATCGGTGGGGGCTGACTCCTCAAGACAACTTGATGAGGTATTGAGTGAATATTCTGACGTAATCAGTGAAAGAATAGGAAGAACCAGAGTGCTGACCTTGGACATTGACCTCCTCGACAACGTCCCGGCTCGTTCTAAACCCTACCACTACGCGCCGCCCAAATCGCAAGTACCTAGGCAACACATCCAAGACCCGATGAACAAAGGAACTGTCAGACCCTCTAAATGACCTTATGAGTCCCCAGCCCTTCTTATAACGAAGGAAAACAAGGAAAATAGGATGGTCATTGACTGTAGGAAATTGAACGCCAAAGTGAAATTTGAAGCGACGCCCTTACCAACTATTGAAATGGCCGTTCAACACCTGGGCAAGGCCAACATATATACCATGGTGGATCTAAATAAGGCCTACTACCAACTTCCTCTATCAGAGTCATCCAAGCCGTAAACGGCGTTAGTTACGCCCGTGGGGCTGTTTGAATTTAACATCCTCCCCTTTGGAATGTGTAATGGGGCTGAATCGCTTATTGGAATGATGAATAAAATAGTCGGGGATATTCAGTTTGAGATCGTGTTTACGTATTTAGACGACTTAGTAATTTATTCTGAAAGTCACCAAGAACATGAAGAACACCTTAGAGAAGTGTTAAGAAGATTACAGCGAGTCGGCCTTACAGATAATCCCAAGAAGTTAAGAGTAGCAGGTACAGATATCCAGTATTCGGGCCACAAAGTTTCCCATACGTCAGAACTCCACGTCCATCCTCTACAAGGTGTAATTTCCACACACGGACCATAAACAGAGTTAATGATAATTTACTACCTTAAAAAAACTGCCTTACTGAAATTCAGTCAACATTAAATGCAGATCAAACCATTGCAGAAGCAACAGGAATTTTAAAATACCAGAGTGATGATAATTTCAAGTTTTGGTTAGAGCTTTTTCATCAGATTATGCCTCATGTTGAAATAATTTACAACTAAATGCAATCTCGAGAAATTAGTGTGTTTAAAGTTAATGAGTATATAACAAATTTCAAAACTGCTATTTTATAATTGAAAAACTCAAAATACTGTGATATTTCTTCAAAGACACTCATGGCAGAAGCTAAGGAAGTTTGTTACTATATACAAGGTGTATCTAAAACATTGCACCAAACTTTGTCAGGCTATTCCTTGGGTGGAAATATAATAATTCACATCACCAACCTGGGTCCATCCTAAATATAGAGCTATAACGACTGTTGTGGGAAATATTATGAAGACTGATCAAGGTATTACAACCAATCTTTGTACACTACTTATTGAAACCTTGATCATTAATAAAGTTACCGTTACCGTTACCCACCCCCATCATGTAAAAAGGGGGGGTTGTAACACTTTTTTCTGCAATAAGATATGGCAGAGTAAGTATTACTAATTTTGACTTAAGATTACAAAACATGGAGTAAAAATTAACAAATAAGGTGTTTTGGAGAAAGTGTCTATCTTTCCCCGTTATCTAGATAATCCCCCAAGTTTGAGCCCAGAGACAAGTGTTAGTTCCTGCCAGGTAGGCAACCAGACTCTCAGTGTTACTTCTCCCTGCAGTCGTTTAACCATTTTTACGGGCACGTGTGACCATGTATCACGTACAGTTGGTAAACAGGGCTGGTGTGGGTGATATGATGAAGGAACTAAGATACTTTTCCTTCTTAATAAGTTCCGATGTGTTGCTATTTATCACATTAGTAAGTTATGCGTACACAGTTCACACTTGGGTGGGATTTTAGTCATTACACTCACTGGAGTATTGAAAGCTAAATTAAGAAATAGTAACAATAGTTCTTGTGGGTTTTAGTTCCTAGCTTCAAAAGCAGATTCATAGCAAGTGTTCAAAATGGCGTCCCCTAACGTCACTGCAATAATTGAGGTGGTGTTTATTGAACCTTATCAGATGCAACACCTATCCTGGCTAACAGGTCTCCTCGGATCCAACGGCTGTCTCGCACACCAAGGTTTTGAAGAAGTCTAACGTATCAAGGTAAGGAGACGTGGTGGCCACGCAACAGCTGTACAGGTTGCCTACCTGGCAGGAACTAACATTTGTCTTTGAGTTCAAACTTGTGTTATTATCTAGATAACGAGGAAAGATAGACAGTTTCTCCAAGATACCTTATTTGTTAATTTATGATCCTTGTTTTGTAATCTTAAGTCAAAATTAGTAATACCTACTCGGCCATATTTTATTGCAGAAAAAAGTGTTACAACCCCTACTTTTTTACATGATGGGGGGAGGGGGGGTTAACGGTAACAGAACATTTAGTTTATTAATGATCAAGGTTTCAATAAGTAGTGTACAAAGATTGGTTGTAATACCTTGATCAGTTTTCATAATATTTCCCACGACATTCGTTTTTAGCTCTATCTTTAGGATGGACCCAGGTTGGTGATGTGAATTATTATATTTCCTGCCAAAGTTTGGTGCAATGTTTTAGATACACGTTGTATATGTGTTGATATAATGGACAGATATTCTTCCACTAAACACTTAGTAACTGCTAAATTGTTCAACAAGAATTGTTTCACTAGATTTAATAATGAACATCCCACGAAAGAGATAGTACTGACCACTGAAGCTTATCCCATGATTGACAAAGAAAAGCTTGAAACTGAATTAAAAGAATTCTATCGTAGGACTGATATTAATAAATATTGAAAATTAATTGAGTTGCTGAAATTTATCTTGGAAAATAATCTAGATGACGTTTTTAGTGAAATTATGAATCTGATAAAAATCCTCTTGACAATTCCCATGACTACATCAGAGGCAGAGCACTGCTTTTCAACATTGAAAATAATAAAAACTTTTTAAGAAGCACTATGGATTCGGAAATACTAAATTCGCTTGCAGTATTTTCAATGGAGAAAAATTTCCTCAATTGTCATCCAGAGAACAAGGAGAAAATAATTGAACTTTTTGTTCAAATTAAAACAAGACGAATAGATTTCAATTTTAAATGAAGAGATCAAGCTTGAATTGTAACAATTTAAGTTAAAGTAAGTAAAAGATGTTGTTTTTTTTGTTAAGATGTTATCAAGTTCCTGAATAAGTTTTCTTTTTATACATGTTTTTTTCCTATAACACTATTTTGAAACCAAGGCTAAAATATTTCTGGAGCAGCCCCCCCACTAATTTCAGCTACGAGCCGCCACTGGAATCAAGTGTGGAAAAAGCGCAGACTCTTGAAAAGAATCTGGAAAAATTATTAACTAAAACAATAAACAGCAGAATATAACTGATTTTTTAAAAGATTTATTAATGGATTTCATTAAAGAGTGGTTGTATTTGAACTCTTATTTTGTTTGTCACTAACCCACTACTTTCAGATTTAAAATAAAATTGTTTTTAGTGAAAGTCGAACATATTGAACAAAATATCTGAGTCCGTAGAGGTTCATTATAACCAAAGTCGACTGTTATTTCGATTAATTTTGAAGATTTTGATCCCGTCCGCCCCCACCCCTTTTCTCCAAATCACACTTAGACATTTCACATTTCAAGATTTATTTGGATATTTAGAGTTGGCTCCCCACCTGTCTACAAATTTTTTATTTTATACTTCAACTAACTTTTTTTTCTTTTTTTCTTCAAATTATAGCCTTTCAATTTCTTGAATATCCATTTTGAAATGTCCCGTTTTTAGAGTGTTATTGTTGTATTCGACAATGTCTCTCTCTTTTTGTCAAATTTCTGCTTTCCAGCTCATCCACTCATTTGTGTTTGACAATCACAATATTCCAAAACCCGTTTCCCATTCTTTGGGGGTCGAATCTCGCGAAACCCCTTCATATAGGCCTACAATACCTACTACCCGGTTCGTTTGCTCGTTCGTCCGTTTCCAATTGGTCTCGAATGATAAGCAACAGGCTGGATTTGGGTCAGTCGTAAACGATAAACAAGTGCCCGGAGTTCGGTCAGTCACGAAAAATGAGCTACAAGTTATATTTTGATCAGTCGTGAACGTTCTAAGCAGTGACATGAGTAGATCATTTTAGTGAACCCAATAACTCTGTACCGTTCCCTCAAGTAAACTGTCCTGCCCGTCTCTACAATTAACTCACGCTACAGACTCACCTTTGCCGCAATTGCGTGCGCAATTCAGCCTCTGAGGGTTGGAGTAGGTGACGCCATCTGTACCGCACACGGGGTTGTATTGCTGCAAGGTGACGCATGGGCAGTCGTCAGCTCCTGGAGCCCTGGGTACTGCTGTCGTGGTTGTCGTGCGACGGCTTCGAGAGGGAACGGGGCGATCTAGCCAAAAACCCCTCTGGGCCACCACTGTCATACTTAGCACCGACACTGAAATAAGGGGATTATGGATCAAGACCCCCTCTGGGCCACCAC
>CABFOW010008481.1:0-17834 GCA_902141385.1 Timema californicum | reverse complement strand
CCGTGTGCTGGCTGTGTCGTGTTGCTACTATTCACACCGATAGGACTTGGCCCCGGCTGTGCCGTGTCGCTACTATTCACACTGATAGGACTTGGCCCCGGCTATGTCATGTTGTCACCATACTCTGACTGTTTTGGTCACCGTAGTTACTTTTGACATTGAGTTTTTCTGCTATTCCCCTCCAAAAACCTTCTTTAATGAGATTATTATTGTATTCTTTATGTTGCAAATTTTATAACTGTACCAATATTACTAAGCTTCCTTCGGCCATAATTACTGCACACATAGCTGTGCTGGAATGTTCTCCCGGAATTGTCAGATTGTAGATAAGACCCTTTGTGAAAGTTCGCATTTACCGGAAGAAGCCAGGTTAAGAGAAATGACACATGGCCGACCTTAGGGCGCCCGGACTTCAATTCACATTTACAAGACTGTGGGCTTGTCATGTTGGACCTTCTGGGCCGTGATCCCTGGAGAACACTTTTGAAGCAATCATAGACAATACAGTTGGAGCACGGTTGGTGCACAATTGCCGCACAGCCCTCTCCATTGTGAATAAAACAACGATCTTACAAGGTTACTCATATGAAAAGGACCTGTTTGAGATTGTCTGCGGCAGGACACAGCCGATGCATAGTCCTGCCAGTGTGAATCCGTCTCGAGACTTCAAGCTTTTAGCTGTAGGCCCTTGCATAGAAGAAATAGTGAACTGAAATTAATAGTTAGTTGTTTTAAATACACGTCTCATCTCCCCTCCCTTTTTTTTACTTTATACAGAAGGTCACGTAGCAACTGCCCAATTTTCCCTATCAATGGCATGACATCACATTAGTTCATTTTCTGAAATAATAAAATTTAATTCTTCTATAATACTCTCCAAAGAGTCTTAAAAAAACGGAAACTTCATCTGAAAACCCTAAAAAAAAATTTGCATGAAATAAATAGTGACACCCCTGAGAAAGCATGTTATTAAATAAACACTTAACATGTGCATAGTTTAAGTTGTTAACGGTAGGCAATAGAGGCCACTGTGCTGTTCTACACAAGAGTTTCTCCGGCTGTTGTGACATCACTGCAGTGGAGGGGATCTAGTTCCAGGCTCGGAGTATATAGTAGGCTCTGGGTTGGTTGGTAGAGAGGGAGACTGGAAGTAGGCTCTCTTCTAGCCATACGTAGCAAGACAACCACAAGTTAGTCGTCATTTAGTAAGGGACTCTTTGCTCACCCTACCTGGGATTCAAGTTGAATATTGTCTCATGCTTTGAGTAATGTCCAAGTAAGTGGTGACAGGGAAGTGTAAACTATCTGTAGGAGACATTATAGTGGGATTTTGGTTGGAAGAATCTTTTAAAAATACATTGATAACATTGATGGTCGCAGATCACACATCTTTACATATAACATAAGCATTGTTTTACTAACTTTTTGGGTGACCTGGCGGTCTTGGGGTAAGGTGTCAGACTTCTATGCTGGCGGCCGGGGTTCAATCCTCGGTCCCGGCACAGATTTATCTGATTACCAAACAACCCTTCCTTCACCTCTGACAAGACATCTTGTGAATGTGGGGAATGCCAGGCCTTCACCGTGGTTCGGATTCCACGTTAAACTGTNCCAGGCCTCCACCGTGGTTCGGATTCCACGTTAAACTGTAGGTCCTCCATTTCATCTCACAATCACCCTACCATTACACATTAGCGTAAGTGCGTATAACCCGAACGGGTAGTAAGACGCGGTGCTAATAATAATAATTATACTAACTTTTATAACTTTCAAAAACTTCCTTCCTCTCCAAATCAGACTACTCTGGGGTAAAAGAGGGGCATGTCTTTGCTTGTCCTAGAAAACGGCACTCTTTGGGTGATTGAATTTGTTCTCAAATTAAGTTTTTCTCAATTATTGTGATATACATTACTCTAACAGAGCAGTCTAAACAATATCATAACTATTTAAATGTTAAATAAAATTTAATATTTACCTTTACCAGGCTTGTTTTGTCGAAATATTGTTATTTAGACACTTTAATTACTAAGGCTATTTTATGATGACAAGTCTATATTTGTCATATGTTTAGTAATAGACAACCATTTTGTCACCATCACTGCTACCCATCATCCTATCTTTCAGGACGCAGAACAATTTGTTCATCATACTTTCACTAACCTACTACTCACATCAGTGCAGTCAAATGTTCAGCTTATTCTGATCTGCCTATGATGGGGAGATAAAGACTCAAATTTCACCCTCTAGTTGTGATAGGGATTTTCACTCTTCCATGCAAATGTGAGCGGATTTCCTATAATTTCTACTTTCTTCATCCTCACTCCAAAATTTATTATTATTATTATTATTTAGCACCGCGTCTTACTACCCGTTCTGGTTATACGCTTTAAGTACTAATTACGCTAATGGATTAGGATTTGGGAAGGTTGAACTAGAGGAAGTGAACCCGCATTTGCGTGGAGGGAGAGTGGAAAACCATTTAGGAAAAACCGCCCTCAGTTCTCCTGACCGAGATTCGAACCTCGATCTCCTCATCCTCAGCAGTCGAGCTCAACACGACAAGCGTGTTAGCCAACTACGCCGCCGAGGCGGGTCACTCTAAAATTAAAATGAATATAATATTATGTGTATATAACTTGAACAGGCAGTGAGACATGATGGAACAAAACAATCTCTGTAACTTCACTCTCGCCCCTGTTAAGAGAGAAAGGAGGATCAGGAAATTATGTTAATTTTGATATAAGGCTTTGCATATGAAATAATAGAACAAATTTTGAAACTCTAGGAAAACTAGGGAATTTTAAAACCTGCAAAGTATATCTACCTTTTATCTAAATTCGGCCCTGTTGATAGTCCCACACTCTAGGTCATAATCAACACTCAACACATACCTTGAAATAAACTTCCCAGCATACACTTACCTTTAATACAAAATGGCTCCTGCCTCTCTCCTTTGAGTCATAAAAAAGCTTTGCGGTCATGTTTATCCAAAGAACCTACATTAACAAAACGGGACTGTGTGAGGGGACCGTACTTTGGGCTAGGTAGATGAGGTGATTTGTTGAGAATAAATTCACCCACATAAGGTTGCCAAAAGGATAGTAAAACAACATTGATGTGCACAGGGCTAGGGTTTAAACTTGATACCAAACGCCTCTTCTATGGTAACCAAATGCAATATTTGACTAACATCTTAGACTACAGTTATCACTTGTGGATATGTCCAGTTAAGTCACTTAAAATCTTTAAATTTAGTGGTTGCCTCAAAAAAAGACACTCCTTGCCTTTCATGGTATTATTAGCACCCTCCATTTCACAAAGGCATGAATTGTCACTGACATTAAGATGGAAAAATTAATTTTGAGCTTGGTTAAATAGAAGAGATTGAACATTAAATAAAAACTTGCTTTGGTTCTTTAGCAGTTCTTTGAATTTAAAAAGATGTTAAACCTACTTATATGATTTCATTACATGGCAAAACACTTTAGCTTATTTTAATGCTGCAATTGAAAATTTTCACTAAAATGTAGCACTATTTTTAAAATCCTTAAGTCTCCATGTACATAAATGTATTCAATAATTTATATTATTGGTTTTTGTTTATTTGCTATTAGCTTTAAGTTAGTGTGAAATTTGTGATTTTTTCTAGAATGTTGCCAGAGCATGAGATTGACTCATTCTCTCTCTACAACGGAAATAATATCTTGGGTCCTCATTGGAACAGGCAGTTCCACAACATGACCAATGGAGATAACCACGGGGATACCACAGACCTGTCTGCGTTGGAGGGTGTAAAGATTCCAGACTTGTTGCTCTCTCAGGCATCGCTGTCTAAAGACTATGTGAGTATACTCACCTTTTTGAACAAGTTGGTAACCTGGCGGTCTAGGGGTAAGGTGTCGGACTTCTATGCTGGAGGTCCGGGGCTCAATCCTCGGTCCCGGCACAGATTTATCTTATTACCTAAACCCTTCCTTCACCTCTGACAAGATATCTTGTGAATGTGGGGAATGCCAGGCCTCCACCGTGGTTCGGATTCCAAGTTAAGCTGTAGGTTCTCCATTTCATCTCACAATCACCCTACCGTTACACATTAGCGTAAGTGCGTATAATCCGGACGGGTAGTAAGACGCAGTGCTAATAATAATAATTGAACAAGTTGCAGTCTTTGAAAATAGGATTCAAAATGTTAAAACTCTGAGTAGCCCATGTTTAATAGACAGTCATACATATTTAAGGGATAGTAAGTTAGTTAACTGCTCTGTTTTCAAAATGAGTGAAAGTGGGGTGGTTCTGAATTGTGGTGTAGCTCAGGCGATCATAGAAATTAATGTTCTTAGTTAACACGCTAATTAGCTTTAACAATACAATTTGAATAATACCATTGTAGATAGCATTCCATCATTAGACAAGGAAAATGTTGAACACATCAGGCCTATATTCAATCTGGCCTAAGTTAAATTATTATTATTATTAGCACTGCGTCTTACTACCCGTTCGGGTTATACGTACTTACGCTAATGTGTAATGGTAGGGTGATTGTGAGATGAAATGAAGGACCTACAGTTTAACGTGGTATCCGAACCACGGTGGAGGCCTGGCATTCCCCACATTCACAAGATGTCTTGTCAGAGGTGAAGGAGGGGTTTGGTAATCAGATAAATCTGTGCCAGGACCGGGGATTGAACCCCGGAACTCCAGCATAGAAGTCCGACACCTTACCCCTAGACCACCAGGTCACCATTCTAAGTTAAAGAAGTTCCTCTATCATACAACATTATTGATACAGACCACTAAACTATTTGAGGGGGGAGGGGGGGGAGGTTCTACCTTATAAATTATAGTATGGTTTAGTTGAACAGTGCAATACTTATTTCTTAGGAAAAATAAATAAATAAAAAAAGTGTTGACTGTGGAGGCATCAACACACGAAGTCTGTCTAAACATTTCATCTCTCTTAATGGGAGCAAGGAAATGTGTGGAAGATTGATAAAAATACACACTTCTGGGGAAAAACTGCAAGATTTATGTGAAAGAAGGGTAAAACACTTAGCTATACTATTTGAAAGACTTGTTGGAATACATTTGGTCACAGTACATGGTTGCCACACACTTGGAAAACTCGGGGACATATTTGTGCCTGGAAAAAACTGGGAAAACACAAGACATTTTGATAAATATAATAAAAATACTGGAATATTTGTTAATTTGGTTAATTCAGTTAAACTGAAACCATAAAATTTTATGTCTTTGGATTAACGAAAAAGTGAATTTAAGAACCAAGCACACCATTCAAATATGTCTAATTACTTCTTAAACAAGGGTTGTGAAGCAACTGATGATGTATTTCTCAATAAATCTTAAATCATTATGCTTAAATCATTATGCTTGATGAAAAATTACATTTAACTACCTTTTTATTCAATATAAGTTGCCTGAAAAAATGGAAATTCCTTTTGGAAAACACAGGGAATATGGTAGTAAGAAAATAGTGCCAACCCTGCACTAGGAACAAATTCAATAATAATGACGACTTAACAATGTTTAAAAAAAAACCATTAAGGGTTTACACTTACCATAAAAAGCAAATTAAACATCAAGAAACAGTAAGTTATTACTAACTTTTCAAAGAATAACTGAATTTGTATTAATTCTTTATTTATTTTACATTATTTGTAAACCCTTGTAGGTATTTTCCTTTATTTTCCATCCATTTTACTTTTGGTTTATTCATAAGTTTGTTATCACAAAGTACTAGAATAATAAACAAACTAAGGAAGTATGATAATGTTTGTATGCACTGCAGTTGTCTACATTCTTGGTTTATTTTGTTTGCGCTGACTGGTATAGAAGTTTCTATTAGTTATTATTGTTAGCGGCACCAACATATCAAACAAATATATCTCCTTTGTTATCTACCCTGCTGGTTCAAATATTTCTATTAAATTTTGTTATTTTTTATTTTTTAAAGAGCTTTGGTTCATGTTGAATTTATATAATCTGCTGCTCTGTGGCTGAAAATGTGTCTCTTGGTAGTTTTGTTATTTTTTTATCAGTACACAAGAACTAGTAAGTGTACAGTAGTCCCATAGCTTCTTTGGTGCTGACTGACAGCTCACAGTTGAATTCTGACAGTCAACATTTAGGTATATACCTACATTTTGACCATCAGAAGTGAAAGCTGCTAAACATATGTTTATGCAGATTATTTGGTTTGGCGTAGGGATACATAATTTGGTTTGGTAACTTTTAAAAGCCGTCAGCAGTCAGCTGTGGGCTGTCAGTCAGCACCAAAGAAGCCATAGGGCTACTGTATATACACCAAGTTGACGTGGATGACAGATGTAGTTCAGGGAAAATTAATCCAACTCATCGTAGAGAAATGGTGGGGAAACAATAATGAAAACATATCTGTAAAATCACCATTCTTTCACTTGGTCAAGATTCAATCCCTGGGCCTTTCCATCAAAGGCCACCAATTACAGTACACTGCCGTTGATTACTCGGTTGTTGCTGCAGGCGGTGTATAGTTATAGTTTCACAATAAAATACAGTCTATTTAGCTGTTAAGCTTTATCATTTAAAGCAAGTATCGCAATTATGAATTTTTTTAACCTTTAGATTATAATGAATCCTGACATTTTATGTGCCCTTGAACTCTAAAAAGGTAATTTTTACAATTCTGTCTGTCGCCAAATGTCTCTTTTTGTCCCCATGTCTGTGCCTTAAGTTACAGCGGGAGCGTTATAATAGATTTTGTTCAAACTTGGTCTCTAGATGTTGTATGATCATACCTCAAGGCCAATTATGACTTTCATCCTAACCCTAAAATGAAAGGTCATTTAATAATAACTGAAATTTTTAAAGTGGCTTCAAAGATGTATTCATTCAAATGGATATGTAAAGAGTGGTTACTATAAATAACATTGCAACTTTTTCTTTTTCAAATAAACTTTTGATCCAAGAGTGGTTTACCGACTTGGTTTTTGTAGATTGTCACAAACTCTAACAGAATATGAATAATGTTTAAAAATGAGGTGGGCCAATGGCTAGATAATTTTATAATAAAGGAAATTAATAAAATTAAATAAAAAGTAAAAATAAACTATTAAGAGTAAATTCAATGAAGAAAGCCCACCTAGGGAAAGAGGAAAAATGTGGGAAAAGTCCAATGCACAAAGGTGACATCTTCTTCCTTTCTTCTGTCTTATATAGTAGAAGTAGTTACACACACATTTTAACACACATATCATAATATTTCGGCATTGTTGCCTTTATCAAACACAAAGAAGAAGAAAGTACATATATTTATATATGTACTTATATATAATAGTTATATATGTACTAGTTATATATGTAATAGTTATGTATGTCATCGGCGATCCAGTCTGTTAGACCGTAAATCCACAGGTCACTTAACTATCACTTTGGTTTTAGGAATGGTTTAATTAATTTGTCATTTCTTTTTATTAGCATCACGGGAATGGTGACTATTCATACACGGGTCTAGGAGCCTTGGACCAATCTAACTTTGATCTTCTGGGGTTGTCTTCCCTGGACAATAGAGACACTAGAGAGACTTACCAAGGACCTCCGCATGCTCATATCTCATCTCTCATGACGGAGAACTTTGGTAGTCACCATCAAGCCAACCATCTTCAGGTATACAATCCACAGAACCTACTGGAAATTAGCAGTGGAGGAGTATTTTTATAGTAGTAGTTTGGCATAGTAGAATTATTCTCATACTGTATTAAAAAAAATTAAAGTTAAGACACATTTTGGCATCAAATAAATTAATGCAACTTTGTAAATCATATACTATATTAGATAAATAAGCTCTACACTTTGGATACTAATATTGGGCTTTTATATCACCTCATAATGTGTAAATTAAAAATCTTAACATTTTTCTTAAAACAAAAGAGTAAAAGAAGGCTTTTCCTAATACCCACATGTTAAATCTTTCAAATGAAAAAAAAAAACCATGCTCGCAGACTCCTAGTTATTTAGTATACATATTTAGTATTATAGTTACTACTAATAAATAAATATAGCAAATAAAATGTCTAAATCATTAAACAGAACATCACTGCTATATTTTAAGGTAGCCTATTAAAACAGATACTCGATTGGAACAAAGCAACTAACTATACATAAAAAAATCACTACTAGGCAAACACAAATAAATGAATCATTATAAAGATAAATGAAAGGACCACACGACACACTACTAACTGCTATGTACTGGCTGATGTAAGCAATGACATCAAATTCTTCCAAATGGTGCTATCTATCTATCTATTCTCTTTACATTGATGCAGATGATATCTTATTTTGTAGGCCTGTAAGAAGATTACTTTTTAAAACTTCATATAGAATGTTTTCTAAAATGCTATACATTTCAAGGGTCAACCAGTTAAATTTTTTTTACTGAAATTACTTTTAAGATGTAAAACTATTATGTTGTGCAAAAAATGTAATTTTTGTTACTCTACCAGATGTTATAAAACAAGTTAAATGATATTTGTTTTTATTTGAGAATTTTTAAATCTAAATTTTTTAAGTTTTTTTCTGTCTAAAACATAAATATTTATTTATCATAAAACGATTCTCTAATTATAAATAAAATTGCAGTATTACCATGAGAATAAATGCTAATCATAAGAGTTATGTTCCAAGGCCCCCCCCAAAAATATCTATAAATAGTTATTTCTCAGAAGTTGTATGTCATTGAGGAAAATGCAAGAGATTTTTTTGGAATAGTAAATAAAAAATAATTTTTGTACATTCACTAAGCTATGTCAAAGCTATACTCACACGGTCCAGACTAGGGATGCTGTATAGTGTCAATTTTTACCAGCTAGTAAAATAGGTTGTCTGTTTTTCTTTGCAACCAGAGATGGATAAACAAACAGACAATAACTAATGTATAAGGAAACTAAAAAACTATAAACACACACAAAGAAAGGTAAACACGAGCACTCATTCACCTCAACTTAATATATTAATATATGGTAATGATCAAGCATGAATATAGAAATTGTTAAAGGGGTTGCACAGATTTATTGAATGGAGAAACGTTTGTGTGAGTTGGTAGGCATACTTTTCCTTGACACGCGTCTTTCTTGCCAATTGCATTGCCCAGCCTAAGGGAATGGAGGGACACATGCCCCCCTTAAATTCAAACTTGGGTAAATGTTTCCAAGCTAAATAATTATTAAAAGAAAGGAGGGGTGCCATAGGGGTATGGTGATTGGTTAGGGGAACTGCATAACTCATTGAATTGTGCAGCAGGAATTGGGCGGTAGGTAGATCGATTCACACTTTGCATGTGAATCATTTGTATTAAAAACAGTGTTGTAGTAAGTTGGAGGGTACTTAGAAACTAAGATCTCTACTGACTACACTATGGCCCTCTCTTATAAACTGCACCATAATAGAACCAAGCAAGGTAAGCTTATTGCTAAGGGGGGAGGGGGGGCCGAGTCCTTTGATACTGAAACCTGTGAATACTTGAGATTTGAGGACTTACCAAAATTTCAGATTCAAAATTTTAACAAATGTATTATTAAAAAAAAAATTTGACGATTTAGCCGAACATAAATATAGGACAAACCAAACAAAATCTTGGACCCATTAATTTACCACTAAATATGAACAGAATCAGAATTTTAGATTTTATATATATATTTTTTAATACAAATCTGAGATTCAGATTGTTTAGGTAAAATGCCAATTTGGATTAAGGAAAGTTCGATTCAACCTATCTTTGCTTGCAACCTTTCAGGGTAAACAGAGAATAACTCACAGTTGAAAAACAGGTCTTTTTTAAGGTAAGGTTAAAGGGATTGCAATTTAAGGACACTATTTTGGCTGTTATGGAAAATATTTTTTTGGCCCAAATATATAAAATATTGTTCAGTACAGGGCTGCCACTGAACCTGAAAAGTCAGGGAAAGTTTTTTTTAGTGTATTTCATTAAATTGCAGATTATTTTCTTCGCAGTGTCATAGATAAGAAATCCATTATTTTGAGGTAAGATGGTATAGTATTTAATGTAACTTCTTATTTTTGAAATCTGATTTAGTTGTGGCAACGGCAGGTTGAAAATATCACTTGCATAAAACGAGCTTTATTTGTAATTGATAACATAAACAAATTTGTACACACCTCTAAATTGCCTCATACCAAATGACTGAAAGTGTCATTAGCACACAGGTGACAAATTTATCAAATGTAAACTTTTTTTTTTAAGACTTTGGGTGGGGAATGTGAACCATTCCTATGAAAACTCTCCCTTACCTTTTAAGAAGTCTTAAGAGCCATGTTGATAAATCCAAAATTGAAAGTAGTTGACTATGGTAGTAAACTTGTAGCTCTTGATCTTAACATTAACCTTGGGTTCAGTACAGTGAAACACCTAAAGAATAGAAAGACATTCTTGCATTCAGAATGGAATGTCAGAGAATTGTGATTACATCTGTTAAACAATTGCAAGAGAAGAGCCCATTGAAGTACAATTGGCGCAAGGATTAACCTCACTTAATCCACAAATTATTCCACAACACCACAACACTGACAAACTAGATTTAGTGCTGTCTTGCAAGCAATGTTTGAAGCTGAAACAATCTCAGAATCTGTTGCTGAAAAAGCAAAGAGACTATACCTTTTTCTTTTGCGAAGAAGCACTGGAAGTAGAGTTTAGCAAGTTTCTTGCTAGTGAGCTATAAACAAATTTAGATGATTTCTTTTCTGGAGTATTGGACAAGAACCACAAACATGGTGAACTCTGGTACACATCTAAACTATGCCTTATCCTTTCACATGGCTACGCATCAGTTGAAAGTGTTTTTTCTATTGACATATCTATTCTCGCAGAAAACTTACGTCAAAGGCAGATGTTGGATGTCATTCATTATTTTATAATAGAATATAATATATTCATATGGATCAAAAAAAATGCTTCTGTTTGGGAAATATTCTTACCACATGTACAGCATCTAGTAGACAAAAACATTCTCTTGCCGTGAAATAAAAACAGCAAAGAGAAAAAAGGAAAGTTGGTGAAGCCATGTGAAAGCTCTTAAAGATGAGAAGAAAAAAATCAGACTTGAGAACAAAGTTTCTGAAGAAAAAAATTGAGAAGAAAATTGAAGTTATCTACAAGCAGAATAATATTTTGTGCCCGCACTCTCATGCTTGGTATTCCAGTTTCTTAAATTTTTTGTTTTTAAATAATTATTTCCACTTATTTTTGAAAAACATTTGAAATGCTTAGTAAGGAATGTTTAAGAATATTAAGAAATATCTAATTCAATTTTAAGTGAATTTAAGTTGTACATGCATTTTAAATTCAATTTTAAGTGAATTTAAGTTGTACATGCATTTTATATATATATATATATATAAATAAATATTGCATTATATATAATGCTCCAGTGACATCATCCTCAGAACTACAGCTAAGAAATAAATTCAATTTTTACTTTTCAAATTTAATATATATATACCACTAGCCCCATGTCTTCTTTGGTGCTGACTGACAGCTCACAGCTGACTTCTGACTGTCAAAATTCAGGTATATACCTAAATTTTGACTGTCAGAAGCGACAGCTCCTAAACAGATGGTTTTGAAGATCATATGGTTCAGTGTAGGGATACATAATTTGGTCTGTTTACTTTTTAAAACTTTTAGCTGTCAGCTGAGAGCTGTCAGTCAGCACCAAAGAAGACTTGGGGCTACTGTAATTATATATTTTCAATGTTCAATTGAAATTTGTTTTAGAGCTCTGATACTGCTTATTGCTGGTTTAGAACCAATTACAGTTGTAGGATGAACTTAACCAGGCTCCATACTAGTAATTTAACACTTTTTGAAGTTATAATGAACCGATTATATAAAATAATATTGGTATTTAATTACTATTTGTATCCTACACCTTAGCTCGGTTGATAGCATGTATGTCTATTGAACTAAGGGTCCCGGGTTTGATTCCGGTCTGGAAAATGTATCCTTAGTGAAATGTGGGCTACCCTTTCACAGTAATGAATTAACAGCCGGGGACTGAGTGTTGCGCTTGTCCTAGTTTTAAGTTAGATTATAAGGGTTATGAAGCAATGACAGGTCTAACAAGGCAGTAGTGGAAAATATATTACTTGAATAAAAAAACACAGTCTGTAAATGGTAATGCATATAAAAATAAGTTACTATTTGTATTTTCTATAATAAAACAGTCTAGAAACACACTCTTACTATACATTTCCAGGCCATTAGCCAATAATAATAATAATTATTATTAGCACCGCGTCTTACTACTCGTTCGGGTTATACGCACTTACGCTAATGTGTAATGGTAGGGTGATTGTGAGATGAAATGGAGGACCTACAGTTTAACGTGGAATCCGAACCACGGTGGAGGCCTGGCATTCCCCACATTCACAAGATGTCTTGTCAGAGGTGAAGGAAGGGTTTGGTAATCAGATAAATCTGTGCCGGGACCGAGGATTGAACCCTGGCCGCCAGCATAGTAGATTAGCCAATAATTAATCATATTATTTGTATTTTCTAAAATATTTATATTTCCTATTATATTCATAAGTATTCCAAGATTCGAATTCAATATTCGAAGATAAATAAAAGATTTGAGTTTGATATTTGGATTCATAAATTAGTGGACTTAACCCAACCATAATTATAAATAAAGAGAAAAAGTTTTTATCAAATTCATTGTTATTCTCGACAGATATTCAAGAACTGTTTAGATTAGTATGTGTAGAAATTTAAACTAAACATAAATAATTATGTACTGAAGTACTATTTTATATATTTTGATAAAACATTTTTTTAATAAAAATAAAATCTTTAAAAAAACTGGCCTTAACTCACGTTTCATTTTATTTCCCACCCTAAAGGAAACTGATTATCATCATTATTACTTTGATATACTTTAAATGAGAAAAGTGTTGTTTTCCCGGTTGTGAGTAATGCTATAATAAATGTTGGTCTGCTATTTGCCAGGATTTCAACAACCATCCCATGAATGATTTGGAGGCTCTTAAATCTGAGTTGTCATGTCAGGACCTCGGCTCTCATCTGAACAACGGCTTCTCATCTCTCGACTCGGGGATATTCTCAGATCAAAAGGTTAACCTCTACTTGTCTGCCAACAAGATAGCACCAGATAATGGTAAGATTGAGATTTTAAAACGTGATACATAAATAATAACAACATTATATTTAGAAGAAGGTATAGGAAAGGGGGACAAACACAATATGGCCAATACAATGAAAAGAAGAACACAGTTCACACTTTACACTGCTGCCAATGGAAAAAGAGGTAATGGATGTTTCTTAAAGAAAATTGATCGTCACCGCCCAATCTCCCCTCCTAGGTTTCATTCTATCGGAACTCATCAGGGAGGAGTGTGAAACGCGCAACGCAACTTCCTAAAAGAGAAAACCATAAAACACAGAGGAGATAAAAAGTAAAAAGATAAATAATAATAGAACACATAGAATGGAACAAATAAAAGGTACAACACCTTTCCTGTACCTTCTTACAAATATAATGCAATTGCCTCATACAGCGAAAAGAGGATTTCCTTATTGAGTTATAAATAATAATAATAATAATAATAATACCATTATTTATCCACACACAGATCCAAGCCATGTTTATATTTTTCAAGAAGGGGTATTTTGGATCTGCTAAATCCTGAGGATATTTGAATTTCCAGAAAAATTTCTGCTTCAATATTTGAAAGAATTTTTTTTTTCTTTTAAAATTTTGAACATTTGCTTGAAGCTATTGTAATGCTTAGGCGAGATCATACTATGTCATGTCCTCATAACTTATCTCTTAGTAAACTAACTAAACTGTTGGTTAAACTTGGCATTTTTTTTAAATACTATTTTGATGTAAAATTATGTATTATAACCTTTCATTAGTTAGTTATTATTGTTAATCTTATCGGAGTGCTAGATTTGATAAGCTCCTTAATTGGCTGAAATTAAACGTAGAGATTGAAGTGTAGCTGTTTCAATGTATCTGTAGGTTTTTGGTTAGCAAATTCAAGTCAAATATTTATGCATCTTCTATTTAGCTATATTGGCTTACTCTATTTTTACAAAAATTATATGTTTAGAATAAAAAAAGAGGATAGTGTTAGTTTTGACTAAGGAAAAGCAATGCTTCTTGTGGAATTAATAAAATAATATAAAAAATACTATCAAAAACAAACCGACAATGCTTGGCATAAACTTACTAATGCATTTGATCGATTCATAGAACACCATATGAAAAATTTAAGGAAAACACATAAAACAAAAATTCTTTATCATATATATTTAAGTATCCAGTTGATTGAAAAGAGATATCGGTTAGGAAAGGTGTTAATAATGGCTTTTATGAATGTATAAAAAGCTTTTAATATTGTGGATAGATAGAAAGAATGTATGGAAAGCAACGGAAGAGACTGGAGTAGAAATAATAGTAGCCAGGAGAGTAAGGCATATGTATGCTAATAATATAAGTATACTTTACACTACATGATATGCAAGTCAAGAGAGAATTAGCTTATACTCTGTTGAAAACATTGCAAAGATTTCATATAGCAAATATGTTGAGTAATTTCATTTTAAAACTATAATTTATTGAATGGTATTTAATTTAATTATATTGTATTTGTGTAGGTTCTAATACAGTAATGTATGGGCAAGGTTTGCCTAACAATCAGCAGCTATACAACTATGTCCAGATGTTGACCAAAAATTGCCCTGAAATGGGCCTAATGCCTAACTCCAATGGCTCATATGATGGACTGAATATGGGCAGATACAGCCCCTCCCCACTGCGGGACAAGCCTGGCTCTATGCCTCTTCCCCCGACCAACGATGTTAGCAAGGTATGTTACTTCTGCATCTCAAAAACAACATTTTCACTCTCACTTTGAAACATTGTTTGAAAACATGGTTTCTCATTGTTTTCGAAATGTTTCCTTTTGCTCACAAACAAGGGAAACAGCTTGTGAATATGGCTAATCCATTGATTGCATCAGTTAAATATCGTTTCACATTCAGACTTTAATGATTGAAACAATGTTTCCCATTCTTAGTTCAGTTGAGTAAAAAAAACAACCTTTTTTTGTTCACATACCCTCAGATATAATTTATCTTCAACTTTGTACCCCTAAAGTTGTTGGTGAATAATTCAAGTTAATCAAATTCTGTAATCTACATCTATTATTATTATTAGCACCGCGTCTTACTACCCGTTCGGGTTATACGCACTTACGCTAATGTGTAATGTTAGGGTGATTGAGAGATGAAATGGAGGACCTACAGTTTAACGTGGAATCCGAACCACGGTGGAGGCCTGGCATTCCTCACATTCACAAGATGTCTTGTCAGAGGTGAAGGAAGGGTTTGGTAATCAGATACATCTGTGCCGGGACCGAGGATTGAACCCCGGCCGCCAGCACAGAAGTCTGACACCTTACCCCTAGACCGCCAGGTCACCATATCTACATCTAAAATCAAAATAAAGGGCAAGATGACTTGGGGGACAGGTAAAAAACAAGTTGGGCTGGTAAATTTTTGCTTGCACATTCGTATATAGGCTCCATGTTTATGTGATCTAGCATATATTATCAGAGTATAAAAACAAATCCAAACATAATCATGTGGTATGGTTCACTGAAGGAGTGAACCGAGTCCTCTGTTTTAACTCCCTATTTTTCAGTTGTCTATATGTAGCTGATATGTTTAACAACAACTTTTGAATGCATTAATCAATTTAATTCAGACCTGGCTCAGTTGTATTTTATACCTCCATACAGATCAATTTTGTTGGGGAAGAAAATCAAACTAAGGGTTGTGGATAAATCAATATGTATAAAAAAATAATGCTTTTAACATTAGTTATCACATGTATTTACCTTTTTTAGGGCATTTTTCTGATACCTTATATGCCTGAAAATTGATATTTAGGTGCAAACTACTTTAAACCATCAAACAAAAATAAAATTTTTGATTTTTGGGGCGGTAGGTGGGTGGGAACATGTGGCAGTGGACCTAAAATTATAAGACCTAAGGTCACAACCCCTAAACTAAATTTCATAACTTCATAACACCTAACTTTATAAGACCTAAAGAGCTAACTTTATTACACCTAAATTTATAGCTCCTAACTTAACTAGACCTAAAAGCACTAGGACTAAAATTCATTTTTCGTAGAATACTTTAAAATATCCTTAACTGTTCAAACTGGCAGTGGACCTGAAGGCACAAGACCTGAACTTTATAACAACTAACTTCACTAAACCTAATTTTATAAGACCTAACCTCACAAGCCAACAAGCACAAGACCTAAATTCACAAGACCTAACTTTATACGGCATGCCAGCATAAGTCCTAAAACAACATTATTTTTAACACACTGATGGGAGCACAGACAAAGGCGTCAGTCTTGTTTAATTTTCTGAGCAGTGGGAGGTCGTAGTTCAAATCCTGCTGGGTGTGTTGCGCTTGTCAAGTAAGAACGGGTGCCTCCCATTTATTTTATATTTGCTAACCGACTTGGATTGCGACAGTTGCTTCAATGTTTATGAATGTTTTAAGTTGAAAATCTAGATATAAAACATACCTTTCGAGACAAAGGGCTTTAATAAACATGGCCACAGCATTTGGAATGTGGAATAATGTCAAGCTCAATTAAACTAGTTGGCCGCTGATAAGGAAGTTGGGGTTGGAATCTCGGCTGAGCACAGTGAGGTATTTTTCCTAGATAATTTATCATTCTCTTTTCAAGTGAATGTGGGAACATTTCCACTAAATTCTTCTTTTCTTGGTCATTTTAAAATATTTAAATTAAATGCGGATAGTTCTAACGAGAAGTAAGATGAAAATATCTGACAGGTGGGATTGCATAGCTTAGAGATATCACAATTCAGGTTTTTCTAAATTTAAAAAAAATTGATATTTAAAACAATTCACAATTCCAATTCTTTAACTTTTATAATTTCACTCTTTTTCCATGCATCCAACCGCTTACTAAAAATGTTATTTTATTCCCTTAAGGTAATGCATTTGTAAAAAAACAACCTAATAATTGTAAATAGTAAAAAAATCAACTAAACAAAACAACCATATTTGTTTATCACAAGTTTACTAGAACACCAAGGTTGTGCTGAGTACTGATACCAAATTTAAGTGGCAAAAGAACTAATGATTGCCACTATGAAAAATAATAGTCCAATTATAACTAATATGACTGCTTCGTTTGAATACCAGAAATATCACTTTCTCATAATTGTGAGCTAAGAATTGAGGTATCGCTTGTTACATTAAGAACAATCCTTTTGATACCAGTAAGTATCGAGGAATCAAGTTTTTGACATTCCTTGCCATAATTTATTTTGCACTGTATGTACTTAAAGGAGATAGGACAAGCAACCTCTAACAGGAACTCTTAGTTCATCCATGTATCACTTGATTCAGATCGGCCACTGGAATACTCGCACTCAACATCATCATCATCATCATCATGAACTGTTTCCATCTCCCTCTGTCCTTCCACCACTCTTCCTCTCACTTACACACTTGCTGCTATTTGTTTCTACCGTATCTTCCTTGGTCTTCCTTCTGGTCTCTTCCCTACACACTTGGTATCCCTGCACTCAATATGTTGGTAGTAAAAAGATACTTTGTAAATTTAATATTACTATTAGCACCGCGTCTTACTACCCATTTGGGTTATACGCACTTACGCTAATGTGTAATGGAAGGGTGATTGTGAGATGAAATGGAGGACCTACAGTTTAACGTGGAATCC
>CABFOW010008479.1:3771-17847 GCA_902141385.1 Timema californicum | reverse complement strand
GTAGTTTGGTGTTCTTTTTGCCTTTGCCTGTGTGTGTGTATGTGTGTGTGTGAGTGTGTGTGTGTATGTGTGTGTGTGTGTGTGTACTTTATGGCCACCATGTATACTGGTAACCCGTACCCCTCTTCCCTACTATCCATTTAACCAACCACATACATAATAATGAAGTGATCTATTAGGTGTTTGTACATTGTATTTAATGGTAAGCTTTATATTGGATGACCCGTTTTGTGAGCACGTGGCTGAATGTCAAGCTCATCTAGTCTGGGTTGTAGATGACGGAAAGTTTTGGACTCGAACCCAGCTGACTGTACTTGGAGTGGTTTTTTTTTTCCTAAATGAATTCCCTTGAAAATGAGAATATTTTTTTTATAAATATACCTTTTTATTCCTACTCAATTGTTGCCAACCCGGATGAGTAGTTACAGAGAAAAACTAATTTTAATATTATTATTTTTATGAAAGCCTCTCTCCCAAAATTGTAATTCTAATCTACTTCTCTGTGTAGAGTACTGTCCTCCACGGCCAGGCGGGATGGATGCAGCACTCCACCATTTTGATGTAGTGGCTCGTTCAATTTGATTGGAATGTACTCAATAGTTAATATAGTGCTTACAGGATTTTCACCGAAGGCTGTCTGGCTTTATTAATTGATATCTCAACTCATCGATATTTTCATCAGTGAATCAAAATTTATTTGAGCCCACGTTAGAGCCATTTGGGTGGGTTCTGTATAATAGTAGTTCCCGAACTTTCGTTAGTTGAGTATCTCTCTCAGGGTCATGATCCACCCCTTCATGTTATCTCTTCAAGGATAAATAGTCATTCAAAATTTTAATAAATACTTACTTGTAAACAAAGCCATAATATGAGGGAAATAAACTATCGTAAAATCTCATGGCATAACGTCAAAACGAATTTTATTATTAATTAAAATTCAGTGGTACGTCGCGTAGTAGACCTTTAGGGGGAAATCGTGCATAGGAACTTTTTGGAAAAAAAATTCTCAACTAACCTGATTCTAATTGTGTTTTAATTCAAAGGCATATTTTTTTATTATATTGTATAGTTTTTTTAAAAATCGATTTTCTTGTAAAGGCTGTTTTAAGTGATGAAATTATATATATCGTATGTTTCAAACCTATTAACTGCAAGTGTTTGAGTTTTTGTATTTGTATTTGACTTAATAACTTGCTACAGATTATCATGTAAATACGTCATTACAATCTACTGAATACTTTCTAAACTATCAAATATTTACTAGTAAACATAAATATTACACTTTTAAATAACAGTTTGTTTTTATTTGTTTGTTTTTTATCTTCCTGTGCTAAAGTTTTAAATATATTTTAAATTTAAGGTGGATTAGTTATGAACTATTTAATAGATCTTTGTTTCTTGTCTTTAGAAGGCTGGGTTTTAAAAATACCTTCACGCATATCTCATGATTTTCATAGTTTCTAAACATCACTTCGCATAATATATTTTTGCGTATATATATCATATCTGATATGATCGACTACAGGTGGCTGTAATGATCATTTTAATTAATATTTTATCTAATTTTAAACTCACACGAAGAGCCGTAAGCACCATATTCATTACTCATACACTCCCGCCGAATAAGATGATGTATTTCACTAAATTCACAAGTCCTGGAAAGTTAAGGAAAATTGCCAAGTTCATCTACTTATCAATCGGCATTCGAATCCCTGTCGTACGTACTGAGCGTGTTTTTTATTAAATTGCTTCTTTACTAATTCTCCATGTAAATGAGGATACATTTAACCAAATTAAAACACTAGTAATTGTTTAATATTCTACACTGGTATATTCAACTTTGCATAAAAAACAAAAAAAATTGAAAAACAAAAAGGTTACAACAATTCCTACAAGAAACCAAGATAGTCTAATCCCCTTCACAAGGCGGCCGCGATACAAGAAAGGTTGAAAACCCTTGATGCAAAGGAAATAAACAAATTTATATTTTAAACCATGACTTAATACTCTTTTGCGCTGGCCACATTTAAATGCACTATTGCAGTAGGAATGGAGCTCTAATTGAGTGGAAATCTACCTAAATCTGTGTAGAGGTAGAGTGGGAAACTATTTAGTAAAATTACCTGCAAAATACCCAGCCGGGATTCAAGCCCAAGCCTTCACATCACCATGAAATCAGACAAAGAGAGAGCTTGACGTTTATTCCACGTGCTACATACGAGTAACAAGTATGTTATTCTAAAGATAATCATTTTCATAGTCAGTTTTCACAAATTGTATATTTACATGCTATAGAAACTTGTAATGAATTAACCTTAAACATAAATTATTTGTTGTTTTTAATTTATGAATTAATTTGGTGAGTCGAATAAATTACGGTTTATCAATATAAACTATATTATTAATACTTTATCTTAGTAGATTTCAAAACAATAAGTGAAAAACACGTCAAATGTCCTTAGCTGGGATTTAATCCCTAGCCTTTACAAACGCAAGTTGTGGTTTTGACCTGTAGTGTCAAGGGTGACTTTTAACTGTGTTATCACCCGCTTCAGTGGCCGCATGGTCTAATGTGTTACTCTCGCAGTAGAATAGACTGCCGATTACCTGGAGATCAAGGCTCTAATCTGGGTCGGGTGTACTGAGGGAGATTTTCCAAAATAGTTTTCCACTCTATCTCCATGCAAATCCGGGTGCACTTCCTTTAAATATAACCTTCCTTATCCCTCTAAAACAAACAGCGTAGATAGTACAGAAGCGTATAACGCGAACAGGTAGTAATTCGCGGTGCTAAAAACACTGTACTAATCCTTGCATGAACGATTAATTTCTCTCTTTTACCTCACCTCACCTTGTGACCGGAGTTTTCTGCCTCACAGAAGATAATAATTTGTTGCTTATCTAGTATGTTAAAATAACTCATGTAGCTTTTATTCTTATCGCATGGCAGTTTTTGAAAGGACAAGTAACATAACCCTAGGAAGGCTACGTCCACTTGTATTATTGAGAGTTAAAGCATATATATTTCAGTGTCTTAGGAGATGAAGTGTTTCTTGGAGGGGGTTATTTTATCATATTAACTCATTTGGAATTCAATCCGGTTCATGACCGATTTATAACGTGCACGATTTCCCTTAAGTCCTTCTCGTCTAACAGTTTGTGAAATAGTTATCTAGACTGACGGTGTCAAGGGTTTTTGATCATTCTCAGGTCCAAAGAAACAATAGCTATTTACCCGTGGTATGCGTGTTTTACTATCTGGCCGGGCTCAATCCACATTCTTATACTGATGTGGAGGCATCATTTAGAGGAAGTGTATCCATAGTTTTGTGGATGTAGACTGGTGAACAATTTAATAAAATAATATTTCAGTACCCCCGGCCAGAATTTGACCTCCAACCTCAACCAAATTGACAAACATGTCTACAAGCATGAGTTATTATTATTATTATTATCATTATCATCGCTTCTTGCTACCCGTTTGGCTTATACGCACTTACGCTCATGTGTAGGGTGATTGTGAGATGAAATGGAGGACCTATAGCTTAACTTGGGATCCGAACCACGCTGGAGACCTGGCATTCTACACATTCACAAGCTGTGATTAATACACGTCTTGTCAGAGGTGAAGGAAGGGTTTGGCAATCAGATAAATCTGTGCCGGGATCGAGGATTGAACCCCGGACCCCCGGCACAGAAATCTGATACCTTACCCCGAGACAGCCAGGTTACCAAGAGATATCACAAAATAAAATAAAATAAAAACATTATTGCAGTAACAGTAGGCCATTTAAAAAAAATAAAAAAAATAAAACATTATTGCAGTAACAGTAGGCCATTATTTGGATGAGCCTAGAAGATAGTTTATTTTCTTTAACTACTACGTTTATTATAAATGTTATTTATGGTTGATTGATGGCAATTGATTAGGAAGTAAAACCTTCATTAGAGTGAAGAGATATTATAAAACCACAGTGATAAATCACAAAAGGTAAATCTGTCACGGTACATCTGCTAAAGATTCTAATTTAGACTTCCCTATCACCAGCAATCGAGTATATTGCGAGACTGAATCCATATACCACATGTCCACCAGTGTGGTTTTAGAAAGTATTTATTCTGTTCGATCAAGTTTTTCATTTTAATCATATTTAGCATTGATTCACCAAATCAAAGGTATTGGGCTCGACTTAGGTTTTTAAATGCCATTGTTCAATAAATATTGGAAATATAAGTGGTTAAATTTGTTGACGAGTTTACAGGACTTGTTTGCCATTTCAAGGGGAATCGTCGGATTTTATTACAGCTTCGAATTATTTGTGAATGGAAATTATTTCAACTGTCGTTTTTGATTGACAAGCTGTGTTCTAATAATACCCAGTTTTACTAATATTAATCTTGTTTTCGTTCCATGCAGCGATTGGATGACAGCCATCAGCAATACGGTGAGTTGTTTTATTTATGACGTTGCTCGTGTGAAGTATCGAAGCCATTGAACTGTTTTGTCATTGGCGTGTCAGCTCGTATGCTGAGTGACAGCATCATTTTGACTGTCTATCTATGTTAGGTTTTTATTTTACAGAATGTTTGGTCTTGAGATGCTGTAACTTGATGGTGGTGTGATCTCATGGTGAAAGATGGAAACTGTCAATTTGAACTTCTTTTTCTTTTCTTTTTTAGGTTGTGTGTTTACTATATGGACACAACTTTTTTTTATATTAAAAGAACTAATTCAATCTCTTTGACAAACTGTATTCATTTAGAACTATATCCTGGAATTTTAGGTTGCAAGTTAAAACAAAGAACATTTACATATTAGAAGTTATATTTCCCTGATTACTACAAATAAATAAGTTGTAAACACGTCGTAGCGCCATATTGATAGAAATAAACAAATTATTAACACTAAAATTAAATTCAAAAAAGTAGGCTTTGTTAAAACTTAAAATGATCAGAATTGAATGTTACCTTACTAGAAATTTTGGCCTGATAGGAGTGAATCAGAAAAAAGTCAAAGCATGGAAATATTTCCTCCTTAAGGTGGAGCGGGAGGAAAGCGAAAACAAAAAGTAAACAATGAATCTAGAAGCGGGAGATTTTGCGCTTCAGAAGTTATTAGAAAGTTGAACCAATAAACAATGACGGGATTTTTGGTGTGCAATATTAAAAGGTGAATAAAAAGAGTTTGGCATAGATATTGGATTATTTATTATAATAAAATCAAAAGCTTTGTTCACGTAGTAACAACACACACACACAAAAAAAAGTACAATTGTTAGTTTTCGGCTTCTGCCACGATCACACCACCATCCAATCCAGTCACAGCGTCTCAAAACCAAACACTTGGTCGAATAAAAACACCAGTCTTTCGTTAGATAGAGAGTCAAAATCATGTCACTCACCATACTCCAATGTGTTTGTAACCATAAATCTGTATCTTCAGTTTCTGAGTTCATAAGAAAATATCGTCTCCACACTCCATGATAACAAATCCCTCTGTTCACAGAGTCCAAGCATCAGTTGAATTAAATAAAACAATTGCAAGTTGTTGCCAAAGCAAGCAAGGCTTGTTGGAACTGTTGTATATCAAACAAATATGATTTCATTATCTTTGTTTATGGTTGTTCAAATGTATGGTTAGGTGGAAGGAATCAATTTACTAGTACAGTCCCACCAAGACTTGGTTGTTTCGACAATAGCCCGTGAACAGCACTGCTATCTACCAGATTAAATGTGTAATATTAATCATTTTTTGTAAATAAATTTCAGTCAAGTATCTTATCAGAATGTGCCTTTACTTCAGTATAATATTTACTTAACAAGGCATAACTAGTTTGAAATTAAATGTTTTCTTAAAATTAATTGTTGCGATGAAAGTCACTTTCAATATGGATCTCTTTTGAAACCTCGTTAACATCAACATAGAACAGGATTTCCATGGAAGCATTTTCGATTATGAAAATAAAAAATTATTGGTTATATTTCAATAACTTTTTAAAATACTGTAAGCCAGGCATAGTTAAGGGGTGGGTCAAGTACATCCATAGACAGTATGCTTGGCAACATTAAACGGGGCAACCTTATGAAAATAATAAATATCAAGCTTTAGCCCGATATACAACATTATTTCTTCGCTAGTCCGTGATTCAGACAGGCAAGCAGACAGACGGAATCGCGAAAACTACTTTTTTTTTGTTTCAAGGGTTCATGAAAAATTTACATTTATCAAAATCTAGAATTCGATTTTTTTTTACGATCATACTACTTTTCTCTCTGGGGCGTCGGGAATTTATAACAATTGATGTAATAAAGGAAGTGTGTTAAAATTTTAAAAATAAAATGAGAGTAAGCATTTAAACTAAAGTATTAAAAATTGTATTATAATAAAAATTAGTTAAATAATATTAAATATATTATGAGTTCAAAAAAATTGAATACATATATAAATGGGCTTAAAAATTAGGAGTTGAAAATAAAAAGGTTTAGTAAAAACAATCGTTAATAATGCAAATATTGAAAATCAATATTTATAATTTGATTTTTACCAAAAATGATAAATAACAAATATTGAAAATCAATATGTATGATTTGATTTTTACCAAAAATGATAAATAGCTAATTGGAAAAAATATTATATTGGGACACGTTAGACAATTAAAGTGAAATAATAATTAATGTCTAATACAATTGCATAAATGGTATATCTAATAAAATATTACATAAGAAGTAAAATAACATTAATTAAAATTAAATCATTGATATTAGATTATAATATATACTTGAATTGTATACATAGCTCAATAAATAAAATGAACCAATAATATGATCAATTATTGACCAATAACATGAATCAATCATTTAATCTATTATTGACTAATAAAATGTATCAATCATTGAATCAATAAAATTAAAAGGAAAGTATTGATATTGGATTATAATATGTACTTGAATTGTAGACATAAGTCAATAAATAAAATGAATCAATCATTGAATCAATTATTGACCAATAACATGAATCAATCATTGAATCAATTGACTATTGATCAATTGATTATTGACTAATAAAATGAATTAATCATTCAATTAATTATTTATTCATTTTTATTTATTGACCTGTATCTACAATTCAAGTATATTATTATAATCCAATATCAATAATTGCCTAATATTTTATGATATTTTACTTCTTATCTAATATTGTATTGATTGTATTATCTATACAATTGTATTTGAGATTCACTACTGTTTCACTTTAATTGTCTAAAGTGTTCCAATAAGGTATTATTTATCCAGATAAATTTCTTATTTTTTGTAAAACTCAAAGCTATAAATATTAATTTTCAAAATTATAAATATCGATTGTTTTTACTAAACCTATATGTTTTCAATTCTAAAGTTTTAAAGCTGTTCATCTTATCTATATTTATTCACTCTTTTTGAACGCATTCTAAATAGTCAATGTATTTATTACTATTTAGATAATTTTTACTACAGTAACATTTTTCACACTTTAGTTTAAAGTATTATTCTCTTATCTTAATAACTCTTCTTATTTAAAAAAAAATAGTTTTAGAATGATTTATAAAATGTTTAAAATAATAATATTTGTATACTCATTTTTTAATAATATTTTAAAATCTGATATATATTTTAGGCCAATTTTAAGCAGTATTAGTGTTGTACTTGTCAATAAAGCAAATTAAGTGAAAAATAGTTTGTTAAATCTTTTTAAAATAACGTTTCAAAAGTTGGAGTGGAATTATATTCAAAATATTGCTTACAGATTATATTGTTAATACAAAGTATCAAAATAGTATAGATTAAAATATATAGTAATAATAATAATAATAGATAGATATTATTTCTATCAAGTCCGTTTTTTATTGGGTAAAAATACGACAAATGTAAATAATAGGTAACATTTATTCGAAGAAGAATCTTGTTTGGAAATATATTCATTAGATTGGTTTGGAAGTTATTTACTCTTAGTTCCTGAGTAGGGAGGGGGAGGGGAACTTCCGCCTGACGGCACTTTTATGAGATTTTTTTCTCTGCTTTTCATCTCTCTTCCACCTTTTTATATTTATATGTTGCGGGAAATGCGTATATTGCTACTGTCGTATTGTTTGTTTTTATTTGTTTTTAGCACCGAATCGCACTACCTGTTCAGTTTATACGCATATATACTGGGATAGTGTGTTAGGGATGCGAAAGGTTCAATTTAGAGGAAGTGTACCCGAATTTGCGTGGAGGAAGAGTGGAAAACCACCTACAGTANAGTGTACCCGAATTTGCGTGGAGGAAGAGTGGAAAACCACCTACAGTACACCCTATGAGAATTCTAGCCCCGATCTGCTTGTCAACAGCAGTTTAGTGTATTGCGAGAGTGACGCATTAGACCATGCGACCACTGAAGCAGGTTATTGTCCTATTATCAGTACGATTTTAATGGGTTTATTTTGCTACTCGTCTTACTACCCATCTACAATATACACATTTATGACACTAATGGGGTAGGGATGAGGGAGGTAAAAATTAAAGTAAATATTCTTGAGTTGGCTTGGAGGCAGGGTGGAAATCTATTTTAAAGGGAAATAACCTCATTACACTTGGCTAGGATTCAAACTCTGACTTATTTATCACCTGCAACCCACACAAGTCAAATCTGACGCCCTAGTCCACATTTTCATGGATTATACTGAACCTACTAAAACCACTTTCACTGATTCATTTATCAAATCATAATATGTTGTACAAATTTAACTTTTATCTTTGATTTTCATTTGCTAAGCAATGGTCAATCTTTTATATTAATAAAATGAAGGGTTTGACTGTCATGAAAATTGCACGCTATCTACCGCACGCGAGTTTTGACATTTAAAAAAAATTAGTAACCCCTTTGCACAAAAGTGTGCACCTCGAAGCCGGAATTTAAAAAAATTGTGACTAGATTTTTTTTTTGCGTTAATTAAAATCCTTGTTGGAAGCAAAAGGGCCACGGGTAAGGCATTGCTTCAAGGCATTAACTTTAAAGTTACTTTCCACGTACAGTAATTAAACAAAAAACATGTATTTATGGTGTAATTAGGAGAACTGGTTAGAATTAGCTCAAGATAGAAATATGTGGCGTACTTTGGTAAACGTGGCGATGAGCTTTGAGTTTCTAATACTATACCGTAAGTAATTTAAAATCACTAATGAATATTGAAAACTTTACATTTTTCCATATATTTATGGGGACTTGCGAAATAGTGGAAGCCGTATTTATTAAGTAATATAAATATAATTTTCCTCTATCAATTAGTTAAAATCAACTTTGGTGGATACATGGTCTAAGGCGCTACTCTTGCAGTAGACTAAACTGCCAATGATGAGAAAATCTATGTTCCAAAGTTTTTTTCCTAAATGGTCATCCACTCTTCCTCCACGCTAATGTGAGTACACTTCTTATAGATATAATTTTCCTTATTCCTAAAACCATTAGCGTATTTAGTACATAAGCGTATAATCCGAACGGGTAGTAAGACGTGTTGCTAAAAAAAAAATATTTATTTAAAGTGATAATATGTATATATCGGTTTGAAACAGTATCTAACTTTTAATTGTTATTTAAAACTATGTAAACACTAAAATTAAATTATTATTTTCTGTTTGCATATGACTGCTGGCCAGGTAGTTTAGCAAACAAGCAGGCCATTAAAATACGTCTCGCGAGCCGGATGTGGTCCGCGGGTCGTGAGTTTCCAAACCCCGGTCTATGATGTCACTCTCGCAATAGGCTAGTTCCACGGTGATGGAAATATTGGGATTCGAATCCGGTCTAGAGAACTGGTTTTACTCATACTCCCTCCACACAAATTCGAATATATTACATCAAAATTCTACCTTACTCATCTTCACTCAATTAGAGAAAGTGTGTGAATAAATATTTCAGACGGCCAATGAGGCGCAGAGCACCCAAAAAAATTGACAAAAAAAGTTTTTAAAAAGTTGTGTCCATCTAACATCTCCACTCCTACGCTTCCTACGTTTAACTCCTTAATCACTTGATAAACTTGTTACACTGGAACTTTTCCGACATTCTGATAGATATCTCACAACTTTTGTGAAAACAGGTCCAAAAAAAAAGTAAAAATTTAACAAGTTTTTTTTTGCGTGTAAAATAAATCTGTTTCTTGTGAGCTAGGAATGGACAGCGCAGGGAAAGGAGGTCAAAGAGTATTTATAGCGGTCGCTAACTAACCCCGGCATTTTCAAACTCCATTGATAAAAATCCAATTATAGAGACTGTAGGACGTGGACTACAGTTACTGTGCTTAGACCTTTTCCAAGATAGTGAGGGTTTTGGAGGGGGTTGGATATTTAGGGGAACGGAAAGGAAAGAACCAAAAAAATATTTTGAAATAACAGTGAGGTGAAAATAAATGCTAGTTAGAGCTTAATATTTTTACAGTTTTTATATATTAAAAAAACATTTGTGTACAAAATAAATAAGATATTGCTTTAGTGAATACTTTTGGATATGTTGAGAGGATGAGTGTGGAGTGAGTGACGAAGTAAAACTATGAAGTCAAATTGTGTGGATCAAAAAGAAGGTGCAAGGCTAGTAAAAAGTGGATAATTTGCTGTAGATGTATGTGTGAAAAAGAGAAACATTAAAAGTTTTAAGAATAAAAGAGCATGCATGACTCGGTGTATGGATGATGTTGAAGCGAAGGCAGTATAAAAGGAAATGGAAGTATGGAGAAAGTTAGTGAGAATGAATAAGTATGGAGTTATTTTTTAAGCTATTTGCACGATTTCTTTCCTACCCGTAAGGGAATGGCATGATTAGAACTTAAGTTTAGTTCAGTTTTCTACATATTAATATAACCAGTCCTTTTATATTTGTCATAGACCTAGTGGAATTTGAAGATATATTTTTTACTCTTCATTCAAAAAGTTACTGGTCAAATTACACGACGCCCATCACCTATATAAAAGAACTGTTGAGATTAATACATACATTTATATTATAACTATGCTAAACCTATTTAATGATGCAATATTTTATTGTATTTGACCATAAAAGTTGTTTTGTCATAAAAACTACAAAACATAAATTTACTCGCCTTCCTACCATATCACCTTAATCTACGTCCCCCTCTCCAACGCCTCTCTCACCATTGTTCACAATTTGAAGCGCTTTTAATATGTGTATATAGAAGCAAGACTCGAAAATCAAACCGTTAAGTTTTGTTTTACATTATTTCTACTACTGGATATAAATGATACAATAGCTCAAGAAAAAAGTATGATAAAATTATATTGGGGCTATACCTTGATGGTGACCTGGTGGTCTAGGGGTAAGGTGTCGGACTTCTGTGCTGGTGGTCCGGTGTTCAATCCTCGGTCCCGGAACAGATTTATCTGCTTACCAAACCCTTCCTTCACCTCTGACAAGACATCTTGGGAATGTGGGGAATGCCATTCCTCCACTGTGGTTCGGATTCCACGTTAAACTGTAGGTCCTCCATTTCATATCACAATCACCCTACCATTACACATTAGCGTAAGTGCGTATAGCCCGAACGGGTAGTAAGGCGTGGTGTTAATAATAATAATAATAATAATATACCTTGATGTGAATCCAGCTTACATGCCCAGTCACCCCAGTGGTGTCATGCGTCTCTTTCAGGTGTAATTTTACGTCAACCCTTCCCTCCCCCTTTTTATACTAAGGTAACTATTACGTAATCACACCATCGTTCCATTTTTTTCCAATTTGATTTATTTCCCCAACATGATGTCTAATTATTTTCCCCATTTAAATATGTTGTTCGAATCCCTGAGAGGATGTTGGTTTTGAGACCTTGTGGATTGAGAAGACGTTTGGTGTTATTTATCTAATCGGTTGGGCCTTTGGGAGCGTTCCACTCTCAATGAACGTTTCATATAGACTATCCATTACTTAAACTATCTGACATGGATTAAACTGATTACATAACACGTCACTTTCAAAAATATATATAATTACTTGTATTCCTTTGTTTTGGTGGGTGCAGATTATAAAACAATATATTTTTTAGCTTAAACTGTCATATCTTGTGTTATGTGAGAGAAAATGTTCATCTAAAGAGGATTTTTTATTACTATATCCATTTTGACTCAAGCTATTCTACACATAATTCTCCCTAAGACATTCTCATTTTTTTTACTTATTTAGTACATATGGCACATATCCCAAGAGCAAAGAGGTAGCGACATTTTAAAATGTTGCCATTCATGCTTCATGTAATTTTACTTATGTTATACAAATAATAGAGAAGTAGGCCTGGTTTTAAATTTGAAATACATCTCGATGAGATTCTACAATAAATAATAAAAAATACTTGGGGTGTTGTTTAACCTCCTCATTCTATGTATCAGCTAGATCAATTAATTTTTAATATTATATAAATTAACTCATTATCCAGTATCATGTTTAAGTTTTAGACAAAGTTTTAATCCTTTAGCATCGTAAACATAAATAAATACGTTTAACTCAAATAAGTACTATTAGTGTAAGCAATCGATATCTCAAACAATCATAAATATTTTATTAGGAATATGATTTTTCGAATAAAAGCTAATGTTTTTAAATAATTTCAATGTTTTTTAAATCAAAGCAATATATTTTACCGTTTTTTTGTAGAAAACCAAACAAATTATATTTGATAAACTACCTGTCTGTCGTTCTATACGTAATTTATGCTAGGTGAATTGGTAATTGCATTTCAACTACGTTTCCTCCATTAGTCCCCGAACTTGTAGAGAAATTCCACGCGCCGCCACTGACTGCGCTCACTAGTACGTAATGCAATTAGGTTCGGTATTGTGCATCGGGAAACAACATTTTATTTCTGCTGGATCGGTTACGTAATCACTCGTTTCAGGAACGGTATTTCGCGACGGTGCTGCTCTGGTGGTTAAAGGCTAACCTAATTACTCTTAGGCGCCGCTGTTTGACGTACCTGGTATTAGGTATTGTGGTGATCTGTGTGATTTGCAATACTGCCCGCGCCATGAACCTATGTTAATTCATTAATTTGTTTATAGATGTATGTTTTGCTTTACCCTTCCTAGATATCCATATTTAACTACAATAATCTACAATAATCGTGTAAAATAAACTAGGTATTGAGTTTTCCTGAAGGGAGAGAGGGAAATAATTAAGAAAAAAACACCCTGAATACGCCTGACCAAGATTCGAGCTCCAGTCTCTACATCACCTGTGAGACAGACAGGATGAGTTTGATGTTTTATCCACGTACACTACCAATAGGGTTGGTTGATTTTTCTATAACAAAGCAATAAGTAAATTGTTCATATTATTACGTGGGTAAAATAGCCAAGCAATTATAGTTGATAGGTACGGTTAGAGCCTCATTTAAATAGCCTGTTATTTAAATTGAAAAATGACTTCTGGTCACGGGTCCGTGCCAAGGGGCTATTACCCAATTTAAAGAATATAATGTTAATAGAATTAATTCGAAAAAAAAATATTTCAAGAGAGAGATGGCATTCATATTGTTTCAATAATGTTATAATGGCTCATTTATAAACTAGATTGTATATTATTTTATGGCTCATCTGCAATTAGTCGCACCCGCTTTTCAGATGCGTAGATGCGTGTTCGTAAAATGTGTGTATTTTGTTTTCTTGTTAAATTCGCGATATTACGAACCTTTTAGAAAATATCAACACCTATTTTATCTCGCGGTCAGCAATAATTACATTCTACTATTTTATTCTGACCATTCTATATGTATTTGATAGTATCTATCAAAAGTGGCAGATGCAGTGCACACGACTTGACATATGGAACAAAAATTAGTTTAGTAACTTTTGTAACTGTCGGCCACTGTCCATCCTACCATGTTCCAGTTACACAATGCAATGTCGGAAGGCGTAGTTTCAAAAGATAGGAGTTAGAATGAACATATATGAACATGCGCCACCCTTATCACTGTTTCTGGTCCGCTGAACGCAAGCTAACGTAGACGGATAATGGCCCGAAAGGAGGGTGCGACTGATTTTATAATCCGATTTAGTTTT
>CABFOW010008478.1:0-10899 GCA_902141385.1 Timema californicum | reverse complement strand
CCCCCCCCCCCTGCCGGCCCCTACACAACAAAATCTGGAATGGTCTGTGCGGGGTCTTGCGGGTTGACCCTAACGGTGCCAAAAATTAGCTGAAAGACGTAATATGCAGCCGACTGCAAGGCAATACATTATAGTCGGTGACCGTCTTGGGGGACACACACAACACACTAACAGAGACTCCACAACAGTTTTGACTATAACGCGAAAGAACAGGAATGCAAATCTTTCCAACTATGAGGCTAACCCCTAAATTTACGACATAGAAACTGAGCATGACGGCAACGGAACATTCACATTAGTAGATAGTATGAGGAGGAAGTGGAAATGCAAGACAACCTCCATATCCAATGCAAAGAAAACTGTCACCACCACCATCAACCAATTTGAAACTCTAGTTACTGATACACAAACCAACACTGTCGACTTGGACACACTTACAACCCAAATTGAGTCCAACATCAAACAAAGACTACCTCCAATAGTAGTCATGGGGACATAAAACAAAATAACCGAAACAGAAAAGGACACTGAGAAACTTACCAACGTATTTTACATAAAGGATATCCTGAAAATATAAATCACAAAACACATTACTTTCAATTGGTGCAAACATTATTGAATGAAATTGACCAGAAATTCCCCACAAAACATCTCCCGTGACAAGCTAGTCAAGGTTGTTTTCAAGGGCCTTCCACCTAATATGAACAGTTAAGATATAAAAAGATAAACTTATTGACCTCGGCTATACAGTGACTGACGTGTGACAATTCAGTAGAAAGATGGAACCACAAATATCACACAAACAATGACACTTCTGCCCACATTTCTAGTTACACTAGCAAAGTCAGACCTTCACTCCACAATCTTTAGAGTAAGATCCTTAAACTGGACCCGGGTGCGAATCGATCACTACATTCCCCCGCTGAGCACAATCGTACAATGTCACAGATATCAGTGACATGGCCACACCAAAAAACACTGTTAAAACCAGCCCAGCTGTATAAAGTGTGTGACTCCACACCTAGCTACCCAATGTCCCAAAAAAGAAAAAACTACCCCGGCAAGATGCATAATTTGCAGAGAGCCACATAGAGCCAATTATTCGAAGTGCCCAGTCTAAGCCCAACTTCTGGAAACAAAAAGAAACTATCATGCGACAAAAGTTACAAGTCGTAATGACATGCTATAACGCCTGAAGGGGAACACGAGAGCAAATTCCAACAATTACTGACCAATTGGTCACAAATTGTGAATCCGGAAAATTACAACTAACGGGTTTTCACATTTCGTGACGGTTTTGAAACAAAGAAAAGACATATTTTTAAAAATGGGGAAAAAATCTAAATTGGCAAACCTAATAAGGGATTTAGAGTTACGCGCGAAAACACTTTTCTAAAGGGGGGGCTGGGCTAGAGCCTCCCGCTGACCACTTTTACACATCTTGCTCATCCAAGCAGTGCTTTGGGACGTTCGTGGCACCCTCCATGGTCGATGACGTAGTTCCCAAGCCTCTGGATAATTGGATTGGTGGCACCGGGAAGCCTGTTGTAGAAGGACTTCCATAGCTTCCGGAAGTGGTCCTTCATGGTAGGCAAATCTAAGTCATGATGCAGAGTCACATTCCGAACGTACTAAGGTGTGTCCACAATTATCCTCAGACACCTGCTCTTGAACGCCTGCATCCTCCTCATAAACGTGTCCACCAGGTGGCCCCAAGCAGGACATGCATAGTTGAGGACCGGCCTGAGCAACTGCTTGTACAGAGTCAGACCGTTCCTTGTAGACAGGTCGCTTCGCCTGTTAAGCAATGGGCCTAGGATTCCCAGACTTTACCTCGCCTTGTTCACTCTCTTGGTACAGTGTAGTCGTGAAGTCAGCTTGGTGTCCAGCCTAAGTCTCAGGTATTTAGCACTTTTCGTTCATCTGATCTGCTCTCCGAACAGCTGGAGTTGGGCCGGCCTGTAGAACTTTTCTTTTCCGCGTTTATAATTGTCATCCACTCCTACAGGTGCGTCTGGAGTCGCCTCTCTACCAGCTGCCTTCGCCACGTCTTTGTTACTAGAATCGTTTCGTACGCATACAGTGCCAACTTTATGTCTGGGAATTTAGGAATGACATTCACATACAGACTGAAGAGCAACTTGTCCACGAGGAAACCCTGCGGCACTCGAGACCGGATGCTTCTGACTTGGGATGTAGCATTCCCACCGGTAGTAGAGAAGGTATGGTGGGATAGATAAGATTGTACAACCTTAACTAGGTAGAAGGGTAGGTTCAAGAAAATAAGTTTGAAAAGGGGACCTTCGTGCCAAACACTGTCGAAGGCCTTTGCCATGTCTAGAAAGACAGCACCAGTCAACCTGTTGATATTTAGATTCCTTGTGAGCTACTCCACGAGTTGGATTTGATTATACAAAGCATGTTCCGCCCGAAAGGCGAACTACTCGTCCACCAAAATGCCTGCCTCGCGAACATGTCGGGTCAGACCGCACCGATGACTGGAGCCACTTGCACAATGTGCACCAGGTCTAACGGGCTGTCACTTGGTACGAATTGAGGCTCTTAAGTGCTCAGCAAGAGCATCGGCCTTTTCCTGGTTGGAGTTGGCCACCTCGCTCCGTCCTAGAATAGGTGGCCTTGGTGCGGAGATCCGCATCAAGTTCCTCGTGATGTGCCACAGGGCGCACCAGCTCTCAATCTTGTCCTCCCAGGCATTGTTCCGGCATTCTTGGACCATCTTGTGAACCGCGTGGCCTTTGTGGCTCCAGTTGACCTTGTTTATCGGGTCCCTCGATGTTTGCCAAACCTTCCTCAGCCATTTTTTTCTCCCGGACGTGCCTGAGGATAGAATCGGGAAATGAGGCCTGTGGCACCCTCTTATGATGGTGACTCAGCATCGAAGCTTTGAACGCTCCCTTTATGGCGGAAGTTATGAACCACGCACCGCGATCGACTTCTGCCGCTGTTTGAAATATAGGGGGAGTTCCAACCTCTCTCTCAACACATTTGTAAACCTGTCCCAGTCAGTACGCTCAAGGCCGGTTTTTTCGGGAGGATCTATGAAGGACACTTGTGCGTCCCAGGTTCACAAGAATGGGACTGTTATCCGAGTCCAGCTCATTTATAGACCTCAGAACCAATCGACGTCTAATCCCTCTGGTGACACCAAAGTCGAGGACGTCTGGGAAGCTGAGGGAATTGTGAGGGAAGTGGGTGAGTGTGAGAGGGCCAGAGGCAATCGGGCTGGGTTGAGGAAGTCGTGGAGCAATTCACCTCAAGCGTTCATAATCCTGGAGCCCCACGACGGATGCTTAGCGTTGAATTCACCACTTATTAAAACTGGCGTAGTACCTTGAAGCGGAGCCTCCATGTCCGCCCCAATAGCCCGGTTGAGCCAGCGATAGGGAGGAGGGAAGTAGATGGAGATGAGGTGCACTGTGCTGGTAGAGTTTACCAGTTGGATATCCGTTGCTTCCATGTGTTGTAGGAAAGGAAGCGAGATGGCGTGATAGTAAAGGCCCCTTCAAACCAGGACCACCGTCCCTCCTGCCCACATCTCCCACCCGGCCGCTCCGATGACAGATAAATTCTGCTATGATAACTTACTTTCAGAGCGCAAGTGGGTTTCTGCTAGCAGCATTATGTCGACATGATGCTTTGACAGGAAAATTTCAAGCTCAGCCTTCTTCCTCGCGACTCCGTTGGTTTTCCAGAGTGCGACCGTTAACTCCTTCAGTACTGGTGGTCCATTATTCGGGTGCACTAACATGAAATACTAAGTAGAGGATTATATGCGTCATGACCAGGTTGCTAAGGTTACTCCTCGGGGATTCCTGCACCTTCCTCAAGAGACTCGATGAAAAATCCCATGGATACAGTCCCTAAATACCCTTGAGTGGGTCAATGACATTTTTAAGCTTTGCAGTCTCCTCTCGGATGTAGGTGGGGTGGTGGAGGAAGCGGGGAGTGGGAGGATTGGTGTGGAGGTAGAGATGGAAGGGTAAGAGGTCGGGCATGGTAGGAATTTATTTGAGGGGTGCGAAGGAGTGGAGGTGGAAAGGAAGGAGTGAGAAGCGGGGGTTGGAATGGCGAAAGGAGGGGTCCTTAACCAAAAGGAAAGAGCCAGGCGTGACTGGTTCTGGAAGGGTGGCCTTGGCAGGTGCCTTGGGCTGGGGAAGGTGTGGGTTGATCTCCCTGACTTGACGAAATATTTCACCAGCAGTATCGGTGTAGGAGCTGGAGTAAAGATCGCCTTCTGAACCGCAATGTGCCTCGAGGGCTTCTGGCATTCGTTTAGTCTATCCCCTCTTATTGTGCCATGGAGGCCCGCGCAGTCTCTGCTGTCCGCAAGGATTTCTACGTAGGACAGCTCTGCCAAGCCGAGGAGTGAACTCCTGAGCAGTACAGACACTTCAGCGGAGATCTTCTCTCTTACGGGGCATCCGCCCTCTCGTGGTCACCAACTCAGAACTCACATCTCGGATTTGCATGGCAATCCTTCCGCACATGCCCGATCCGGAAGCAGTTCTTGCACTGAATCGGGTTACATAGAGACTTGTATTTCTCCACCTTGACTTGGAACCCGCACAGAACTGAGTAAGAGCGACAACCAAGTTCAGCAACCGCTGCCTTTCTCTGCTTCTCGTCCCGTTTCCACTGCATTTGGGTAATGAATTTCACGGGGAAATTCATCTCCATCAGCTCCTCCTGGATGCGGCCAGAATTTGTTTGGGTCAGGAGTACCTTCACCATGACCCTGACCAGTTGCTCCCGTCCCAGCTCGTAGGACCAATGCTGGATACCCAAAGTAAGCGAGAACTTCTGGAGGGAGCGATAAGCTTCCTCCGAGCTGCACTATCTCCTTCATGACTGGTGCGGCTTTGAGACCCTGTGAACAAAGACTCTTGACCTCCCCAGCCATGATGGGCTGCCCGGACTTGCTGCTGCCGGCCGTTGCTCCGCCAACCACCGACATCTTCCTAGTTGGGGCGGGTCGATTCCTGGGCTGGGGATTCTTCCTCACCTCATCCGCTTGTCCGACCCCACCACCGACTACTTTCTTCTTCATCTTAATCACAGACTCACAATAGTTTCAACAGTCGATCGCTCTAGAAGTCAGAATCTCTTAGCTGCAGAAGAAGGAGGCAGGTTGACTTCTTGCACTCTGACCACAATTCGTAAGAAAACCAGAACGGGTCCAAGCACGCCTTCCACCCTCCAAAGATATGGGTAGAAACTTCACATCATTTCCCGCCCTTGAGCAATCAGAAACCAAATCCGCTGGGATCATACATTAGAGGAGAGTTCCTCATTATCTGACCTGATGGACCTCAAAGTTTTTCAAGGAAATAAACATAAGGAAACTACTAGTACATTTCAGAACTTAGCTCGCCCCAACTCAAAGAGGCCAAAACAAAACGTACAAGATCATGATACTGTCGAAGGAGTTACTATTACCTAGTGACCGACGTTTACTAACACAAACTTCACGGCGACAAAAGACATATTTGGGTTTTTTATGGAACGCAAACGGAATATTCTGGCAAGCTAAAGCGCTAGAAGAGCTTTTTTAAACCTATTCAATAGATATTGTCCTAATAAGTGAGACACATCTAAACCCAGATAACAATTTATACTTCTACGGCTACATTATTTACGGAAATGATAGGTCTCAAGATAGAGGAGGAGGCACGGCTATCATGATTAAGACCCATTTACCTCACTACCAACATCACTTTTAAAATATCCAGAAAATTGCTGCTAACATGACAGCTCAGGGTGGCTACCAGGAAAAAGTCAGCACTGGTAGTTCATGAGAAACATGGCTTGGTTTACGATAACACAGAGATATCTGAATCCATAGCCGTGGCACGTGAAAAACAGTTTCAACCTAACCACGAACCACAGGAACCAAACTTCACCAAGGACGTGATTAGAACAGTCAGGGACCTCCCGGAGGAACATAACGACACTCGAGTAGAAGTAATAACTCTGGGAGAGCTAATGACTGAACCATCCTCTCGGTCTCAGCTATCCCATTTGAGGCTGGGTGGAAAGGAGCTGTTGTAATATGCCTTACTCCATTTCCTTTAAAGAAACTGCAAAACTCTTAGGACTTGAATTGGGGGGCCGTTATCCGATAACACAACGTCTGGAATACCGTGAGTTGCTAGCTTATCTATAAGGCGACGTATTGTTCCAAATTATGTTATAGAGACTATCGGTTTTACCTCATGGAATTTAGGATAAGCATCCGGTTATATATATAAAGATTGACCTTGAAAAGGCCCTGCAAAATCTATATGAATTCCGGACCAAGGATTGGTTGGCGTGGTGTTACCCAGACTTGAAGGGATACATTTGGTGGAGCTGCCTGAACCTCTTGGCATTCTCGGCATGACTTCACTGCTATTCCAATGTCATCAACTAAATGTTGCCACTAAACATAACCACGGGCTACTGCCTTGGTTTTAACAATGCCATGGTGTGAGGAATAAAGCATTTCCAACACTTAACCTCTAAATGTGGCTGAAATCACCATCTTGCTTCCCTTAAGAAGGCAGCATTTCATAATCGATAACTCGTTGTGAGAATTGCCATATGGTGTATACATGGGCTCTGTTTGTGTGGGACAGCCATGTAGTGTCCAACGAACAACCTTCTCGAGCTCCTTGTTTTCTTTGGTCTGCTCTAATATCCTCTTCTGATATCAGTGTTTGTAAATCATGCTGCAATAAAAATACATCGGCACTTCCAAAGAGGGTAGTGGTAAGCGGCTTAAGTAGTCAACGTTGCCGTTCCTTTTGCCAGGCCAACGTCGTAGCTCGAAAGAGTATGCCCCCAGGGCTAATTACCATCTTAGCATCCTCGGCAACAGTACTGATGAAGTGGGTCGATTTGGTCGAAAAATATCTAAGAATAGCAGGTGATCTGCATTCAAGGTGAAATGTCTACCATACACATAATAATGATATTTTGACAATGCAAACATAATTGCTAGCGCTACCCGGTCAATTTAACCATAGTTTTTTTCTTCTACAGAAAACGAACGGGATGCATATGCGACTGGTACCTCAGCGCCATTTTCATTTTTACGGGTCATTACCACCCCCACTCCATATGAGGACGCATCACATGACACAATAAAATGGTCGGTTGGGGTCGTAGTGGGCTAGCACCTTGTTGCTTTTCAGTAGATTCTTCACTGCCTGCAAAGCTTCCTCGTGTTTTTCCGTTCACTGTCAATGGGCCTGTTTGTCCAGCAGCCGATGGAATGGCCCCAAGAAAGTAGCCTTGTTAGACATGAACTATTCGTACAAGGTAATGAGCTCTATCAATACTTGAAGTTGCCCTTTGTTTTGAAGAGACAGGGTTCTGCAGATTGCTTCAACTTTTGTTACTAGATGGTGTATTCCTGTAGCATCCTCTCGGAACTCTAAAAAGTCCACTGATTTGGCACTGACTATAGATTTTGACTCTTTGAGTTTTATATCTACATCGCAAAGGTGCTGCAACACCTGTTGTAGGCGTTCATTGTGCTCATTATGATGTTTGCCTACGATGAGTATATCGTCAAAAAGAATTACAGCCCTGGAATACCTGCCAGTATCCCCTCCATTAACCGTTGAAGAATTCCTGGGGTGGCGTTGATCCTGAAGGGCAGCCTTGTAAACGCCGCAGTGTTAAAATGTCTGCTGATATGGCATCGACCCTCACTTGTGTATATTCTTGGTCTAGGTCTAGCTTGCAAAAGATTGCCTCCTGTGATAGACTCGCAAATGCTTCATTAATCGTTGGCATTGGATACTTATCTTTATGATGTGCAGTATTAACAATCACCTTGTAGTCGCAACAGATCCTGGGGTTGCCATCTCTCTTTCTCATGAAGACTACTGGAGTTGCCCATTTAGAAAAATCAACTGGCTCCAAAAAGTGTAGCTTCTCCAATCTCTTCAATTCATCATATAATTCTTTGAACAACGCAAATGGTACACGACGGCTTTTCAAAAATTTGAGGGGCACCGAGTTGTCTAGGTCCTGTGTAATTTCCAAACTCTTCACCAACCAGCTTTGGGTGTTTTCTCTCCAGACATGCAATGCTGAACGATTAAAGTGAGTAGATTCCTTGTAACGTTCAACCCCAACTGAGAAAAACCAATTTCTGTCAAGTAAGCTGAATCCTTGACCTTCTACTACCACCAACGACAGTGTTGCTGTCTTACTTTTGAAGCCAACTTTAACTTCTCGAGAGCCTTTTACTCGAAGTACCCCATTGGAAGCCCGCGTTTTAAAATTCAATGATTACTGCTGAAGTGGTTGTTCTTCTGGCCACCGTTCAGAGTGTGTACGTGTGTGTATGTGTGCGTGTGCATTCATAATGGTGATGATTCCCCTGACATTTAAAGTGGACAGCAATCTCCACTTCTACAAATATATTGATCACTGGCTTGGGGTATAGTGATGTCATATCCACCATTAGGACTTGATTTTCTGGAAATTCCAGTTTAGTATTGGATGTGAATAGCTCCAGTGTGAACAGGCCAGGCTTGGTTCTTGGTCAGACCTACTTGATGTATGTGTTGGTTATGCTTCCGTGTGTTGAATAAACCTTATCCCCATTCGGTTCCCAAGATTTCCTTCACCCCCTTTCATGCATGTTCGATTCAAGTGCCCTTTTCGACCGCATAGCCTGCGTAAGAGTGAAGCTATCTCCGACTTGCTCTCCCTTGTTTAATAGGATTTCCCCACATCTGTAGCAGGACATATATGTCGTCTGATGTTACTCGGCGTGTTGGTGTCCCCTCTTGTGTGCACTAATGTTGGTTTCATTTTAGGCCTACAATAATGGTGCCGCTGATTGAAGTTATTGTGAGGTGTTTCTTTCTTGATTCTCAGTTCATATCCTTGAGGTTTGCTTTTATTTCTTACTTTGTTACAGACATATGGTCTGCTAATTCTTATAGGGTCATAACGTTTCATTTCTAGACTTCTACCGTGCACGAGATGTTTATTACCTCACCCAGAGTGAGACCATCTTCCCACGCTACTAACGATTGCTTAACCGCGTTTTCTCGCACTCCGCAAACAAACTGGTACAATAGCATTGTTTCTGAAAGTGGCCCAAAATAACAACCGTACGCGAGACGTAATAGGTCAGCATATTCCGCTAAGGTGTCTTCTCTCTGTTGTGTGCACCCATGAAATTTAAAGACCTATACCATTTTGCTAGAGTTCGGCTTAAAGTGTTTATCCAAACTCTACCTCGTCTACTACCTTGGGAAACATTTAAAATGTTCTGCCATATCATGTGTTGTTGTGCCGCAGTTGTCAAGAATTTGGCACGTTTCACAATATTATATCTGACGCATTTCGTCGCGAAAAATATCCTCAATCGCTTGGCGTAACCGTGTTATGCCACCGGATTCTTTACGTCGAGTTCCAGAAATGCGCCATATCAACAGGCACATATCGTGTCCACTCCTTGTCAGCTTATGTACTTGTTAACATCGCACTACGCGTTGTTACGAGTAGGATGTTACCCGACATAAATTGTTAACTTCATGGTCGCGCGCTGTAGCTGTCATGTTAGAACGTGCCTGGAAAAAGATATCTCGTATACGCTGACTAAATAATAGACATTGTATCCGTTCACTTGTTTCCAACCTACCCCAGCCTAAATACCTTACCTTTATATGACAGTATTGTTTCTAAATTACTTCTCGGTGGTTTTTTCCAGCCAATATTATTTGACTCTGAATCTTTTTGAATATTTAATTATTGGGACCTTTTTTTAAATAAATATCTTGGACTTTTTATTTTTGTAACTTGATCTTTCTGGTAGGAAATATTGCTTTTTTAATTGTACCACGTTCCTTTTCAGTCTTCGGATATAATATATTTATATATTATTATTAACTTTGCGCCTGTATGATTGGTGAAGACTTGTTATTTCCCCTTATATTATCAACAAAATGAATTGTTTGCGGGATTGCTATCCAAGAGCCTTAATTTCTATTTACACATCATGTCAGTCACTCTACCAAGGCGTAAATTATTTATGCTCATTTTTTCTATCGCCGTGGTCCTACTTTAATCTTTTTTGTGAAATAATGAATCAAATTGAATTTGCTCTACTTATGTTTGGTCTTGGCTCAGAGTAAATAATCCCCTCATTTATATATATTATAAAACATTAACTTATCTTCTCAAAGGTTATGAGGAGGTAAGCACAAGTGCTGCAAAATTCACTATCTGGATTTTTACCAAGTTCATCAAATGGTCAGTAAGAAAGTTCAGTTCACAAGATGAGTAGAAATTTGCCCGATTCATCAACTGGGCAAATTCACGAATGTGGTGTAACATAATTATACTTATACGCCTATGTGGACATAAATATGTTATCTAAACAGCCACCTGATAATTTAACTTGTCTCTTATTTGATTGAGGTGTATTTTTCTAACGATTACTTTTTCAATATATAGCATAGCCATGGCAGTGAGCTTGTCTTTACTCGTATTTGGGAGAAATAACTTTATTCTATTTATAAATAAGAACCATCTCTCGGATAGGCTGTCGATATGTGCAGGCTCAGACTGGCTCACCGGCCCATCGGCCCTCGGCCCTCCTGGCGGGAAAAAAATTGCAATGATTAAAATAAGAAATTTAAATTTTAAATTAGATTCGAATAATCAAGACAAGGTGGAACCGTAAAGGTGGAATTAAATTTAAGTGAGTACAGATTTATGGGTTGGGGGGTGTTCAGCAACAAGAGGTGATTGGCGACAGCGGGAGAGAATGCTCCATGGGGCCGTGTCGTGGGGCTGCTATTGGAGGGGTGGAAATCACCTGTTTAGCAACAAGAGGTGATTGGCGACAGCGGGAGAGAATGCTCCATGGGG
>CABFOW010008477.1:0-17850 GCA_902141385.1 Timema californicum | reverse complement strand
ATGTCTTGTCAGAGGTGAAGGAAGGGTTTAGTAATCAGATAAATCTTTGCCGGGACCGAGGATTGAACCCCGGCCGCCAGCAGAGAAGTCTGACACCTTAACCCTAGACCGCCAGGTCACCTTGTATTTTTTAAATGAATTTGAATCTTGATTAATTTTCTTATTAACGCGTCTTACTAAACGTTTGGATTATATGCTTAGGCCTATGTACTAGCTACGTTATTGATTTTAAGGATGAGTAAGGTGATATTTAGATTATATGTGTCCACAATTGCGTGTAAAGAAAGTGGAAAACCATTTGAAAAAAAAAAGGATTCCAACCTCAATCTTCCCGTCATCAGCAGTCTACTCTACTGCGAGAGTGACTCCTTGGACCATGCAGCCACCAAAGTCGGTGTATTTTAATTTAATTCATATCAAAGTTTAACTCTTGAAAATGTACAGTACAAATTATTTTTCAAAGACATTAAAGTAGTTTTGGGTGTTTAGTTTATACACGAAAAATATTTTAAATATGTATAATTCAATTATTAAAAGTATATTATCTTGCTTGTAATATTAACAAAATATTTTTAATAGAACAACGATACATCTATAAAATAGCTACATAAAAATGTTGATTTGAAGAAGTTAAGCCCTCATTTGAATTATGAATCCGTATTCTATGAATACCTATCTTAAGTAGACATCGAATAATATCAATGAAGGAGCAGGCGTTGTTAAAATAGCAAATCCTCGCTCCTTCATTGATATCATACAAATATATCCGTGGGTATCAGAATGGATATTAGGGTGGAAGATATTTGGTTGCTTGGATACCAAGACTTCTTTTGAATGTAGCAGTAGCATCCGGCCAATAAGCGGGTATTGTGTGCAGGGGCGAAACCACGCGGTGAGGAGCGCTCGTTAGTATAGGCAGCCCTCAATACAGGCCTACATGGCGGGTGTAGCCATCAGCATCGGGAGGCGCGAGGCTTCAACTGAGCTGTAATCCGATACTTTTTACTACCACGTGACATGGTTATCAAGACGAGTAAAGGCCAGACAGGCCCGTGTTTGACTCCAGGAAGCAGTTATAAAGTTGTATAAAGCCTCTTATTACTATTCGAAATTCATTATAGAAAAATAGGTTTTTGATACGACCTAAAATTAACATTTATATTCTGAAATTTATTAAGAGACAAGATATTAATAGTTTATCCATAGCATTGGTAAAATTTGTAACAATACGATGTTATGATATTAATAAATAAGATGCTAAAATAAAACTCGTACACTACTGTATCCAAATATACTTTATTTTTAAATCAGAGATTTATATTTTGATAAATATATGCGTGATTCTAAATTAAAGTAATATCTGGATATATTATACTTTATAATCCATATAAACATATGCTTTTCATTTATCAATCTACTTTTATTGTAAATCCAATAATTTTTAAAGGCATATTTAATATACTATATGGTTAGCTCCATCTAACCTATCTAAATCTATTACTAAAACAAAATGACTAGCTCTATCTAACCTATCTAACTCTATTACTAAAACAATATGGTTAGCTCCATCTTGCCTATATAACTCTATTACTAGAACAAAATGACTAGCTCTATCTAACCTATCTAACTCTATTACTAAAACAATATGGTTAGCTCCATCTTGCCTATATAACTCTATTACTAGAACAAAATGACTAGCTCTATCTAACCTATCTAACTCTATTACTAGAACAATATGGTTAGCTCCATCTAGCCTATCTAACTCTATTACTAGAACAATATGGTTAGCTTTATCTAGCCTATCTAACTCTATTACTAGAACAATATGGTTAGCTTTATCTAGCCTATTTAACTATATTACTAGAACAATATGACTAGATCCATCTAGCCTATATAGCTCTATTACTAGAACAATATGACTAGCTCCATCTAGCCTAACTAACTATATTACTAGAACAATATCGCTAGTTTCCATCTAGCCTATCCAACTAATTTGTTAGAACAATATGACTAACTCCATCTAGCCTATCTAACTCTATTACTAGAACTATAAGCCTAGCTCCATCTAGCCTATCTAACTCTACAATACACATTCAAATGTGTGAGCCCTCAAGTGAGCCATACTGACCGTGTGGTGTCCATCGATAGCGATGATAGTGCCATCGCTTACTGATAGAGGGTGTCACGAATTCAGCACAATGACACCTCCATCCATTAATTTCAGTCTTTCTAAACAGGAGCTGATACGTGGGTATTCAAGTTTCTCCTCATTTGTCCTCACGAGGCTAGGTTCGGCTCCATTCCAGAGCCACAGCGACATAGGTAATTGTTGGGATCGCCGGGGATCAACCCTGGAGGTTTTGAATCTGTGGCCAGAAACTACCACCATTAGACCACAGGGATGGTCTAAAGTCAATAAATTACTTACAATAATAATAGGACAAATATTAATTCTTTAGTTGAATTATTCTCTGAGCTGTTTTCACGCTAGGTTATGTTGGGCTAGGTTATGTTGTTTTACGTAACACTTGTTTGTATAAATTTACTAAATTATACTTTAATGTATCATTCTAAATATACTCCATCCTCCCAATACTATTTTATATCTTAGACGTCAATCCTTCATACTCACCTCAGCGGGGGTGGTTTTTTATCTGTTCCTTCATCGGGACGGTACTCGCTCAAGGGGTGTGGCTTGGGATTCAACTAAATAGGCGCATAATAATAATAATACCTCTGCTATGTATTAATAACTATTAACTACTTTCTAAATATTTTATAATATATTATTGTATACATTCATAAGTACAATAAATTGTGGGACAGAATAGCTATCGTTATATTTATTTGCTACATTAATTCTATTGAAACTATTAAATATTATTGATATTGGATTATAATATTATTTCAAATAAATATAATACAATTTATAAATATTACATAAACATTAAATTTTTGTTTTAATATATTTTTATTGTGTGCTTGTTTAGGATTTTAACTTATTTATAGATAAAAAAAATCAACAAAATCTGACACCTTACTGCCCTCTATAAGCAATCTAAAATTAAGTTATTTTAAAATTGATATTTACCATGTATTACCTGTGTTTTGTAACTGTTTGAGTTAAATGGCGTGTAATCAATTCTCTTGTGAGGTCCATTACAATCCAGGCAATAGCCATTAAAGCTCTAAACTGCAAAGAATCAACCGTGTGAACCATTTCACAATGGCAATACATGTTAACTTAGGGGTGCATGTAGAGGGTTGTAAATGTTGAAACAGAACCCACAAGGGAATTTAAACTGAAACAAATTGTAATATTAAAGTTGAACGGTTTATAAATTTACAAAACATTTATAAAATGTCTATACCAACATTGTCCAGCATTGTTTAAGAATATTCCGGGCACTAAATTATATACTGATATTGTAACATGTGTAATTATTATTATTATTATTATTATTATTATTATTAGCACCGCGTCTTACTACCCGTTCGGGTTGTACGCACTTACGCTAATGTGTAATGGTAGGGTGATTGTGAGATGAAATGGAGGACCTACAGTTTAACGTGGAATCCGAACCACGGTGGAGGCCTGGCATTCCCCACATTCACAAGATGTCTTGTCAGAGGTGAAGGAAAGGTTTGGTAATCAGATAAATCTGTGCCGGGACCGAGGATTGAACCCCGGCTGCCAGCACTGAAGTCTGACACCTTACCCCTAGACCGCCAGGTCACCAAAATGCTTATTGTAAATAATATACACGGTCAACTAAGGAAATGTGCCGGAAAATAAATAATATAACCGATATAACTGGATGTTTGTGTTGTTTTCTTTTATTAAAACTTTTATATCTATATGTGCAGTTTAACCAAATCTGGTGCACATTTTGGGGCAAAAGGAAACGGCTTAAGCTAACAGATGTGTTCTTATCAAGGTTTATATATCAAAAGCATAATAGTTCAGATAAATAATAATTTATATTTTCACTTAAACAAAAAATGTCGACGTTTCATGACCCGATGAAATCGAAAAAGGTGGTTTTTTGCGATTCCATTTCTCTGTCTGTCCGTCCGTCTGTCTGTATCTTGGACTAGTGCCAAAACCATTTTACCAATCAAGCTAAAACTTGGTATCCAGGGTCCTCGTGAAGTCCCCCCGCGGGGTGTTTAGAACAAATTATATACATCTAAATCTAAAACCAAGAGTAATTTACTGATGGAAAAAATGATTTAAAAAAAATCGACTTTCTCAAAATCCATTCCATGATTTTGATTACATTTTGTGTCTGCACACCACTTAAAATTAAAAATTTAATTGCAATTTGGATTTTCCTATAAAAATTACTTGGAGGGTATTATACATAAGCATAAATTACCAAATTTGGTTATATCCCCGTAGCTATTTGAGATACGAAATAATTTATCATTGTAAAGTTTTAGTATTATTGTATATAAAGGATTTTGTTTGAAATATATTTTTATCAAATCAATAGTTTATGAGCTAAAAACCACTATAGACTATTGTTTTCATTAAATTATTTGAAAATGAAATTGATTGTTAAACCCTTTGTTGGACACAGATGTACTGCACCTCTTTACTGATGATTTTGTGAGTATATATTATGTTATATTATTTACGCTCTTTCTTAGAATGTGATGCTCTTTTTACTTTATCTTGACCCACATGTCCCAGACATTGACTCTCATATCATGTTGCACCGTTAGGTAGAGTAGGCATACCACCCGATATGCTAATGGGACAGGACTAGTGGGATGTTTATAATACAAAATAATAGGCAGGATGAAAATAGTAATTTAATGAATATGAGAAAATAAGTTTTAATTCACAATGAACTATACAAATTCAAAATAATATGTTACACTAAGTTGATGGTGTAGGCAACTGCCCCTTAAATCTGACACAAAAGTCATCCGAGAAAGTCTTGAAAAAATAATATGTATTATCATTTGTCTACGACTGATAGTGACTAAGCAAAGGGGTACAACATCACACCATTAAATATTGAGCTGAAGTTATCTATGGTAAACCTTTCCTAAAGAAGCACATATCATATCATAGAAAGAATAGCAACACAGATTATATAATCATATAACATAGTAATAGTCAATGACAAAAAGTAACTTAACATAGTGGTATATCGCCATATGGTTAATTATTTAAAACTAGTAGTATTTGGTAACTGTATCCCTAATGAGACACCAAAGGTTAATAGTATTATAAACATGAGAGTTCATATGCCTGAGACAAATGGCAGTAGTCATAAACAAATTGTACAAAACTAACTTGACTTGACCTGTATTTTAATTTAAGTAATATGGTGAACTCCATTAAATGGGAGTATCTTTAATGTATGTTAGACTTAGACGAGGAGAATTCCGGGCTTATAATTTAGCGATTTTCAGGCCTGATCCTAATAAGGAATGTATATTTTGGTATAGTTTAATAAGTAACTCCTTCAAGGACTGAAACATACAATGCACGAACACCCCCACGTGGGGAGAGATGGATAGTATCATGGTACCAGGGCCCGGGAAGCTAGGGTGCTCGCCTGGGTTGGGGTTTATGATTATTAAAATCTCAGATTTTAAGGTTTTTTTCCCTAACACTATAATCTACATATTTGAACCTAATTTAGTGAAAAATTGACTGTCTATTTCTTTAAGCAAATTATATGACTTTAGAAAATAACTAATATATCTAGAACCTTTTAACTGTAAAAATATATTATTGTACGCTAGTGGCGAGGATAGTCGTGCCATAACTCTCAAGCCAGACAGGTTTGTATTTAGCTTACATTATTTACGAATCTACAAGGATCTTTAACACAATGTACAAGAAGTAGCTCAGGCTGATCCTCGACTATGCACGTCCCGCTTGGGGCTTACCTGGTGGACAAGTATTTGAGGTGGATGCAGGCACTCCAGAACATGTATTTGAGGATCATTGTGGACGCACCTTGGTACGTTCGCAATGTGAATCTACATCGTGACCTCCACAATTCCTCTTAACCAGGGGATTGGTAATCACGCAATCGACCTAGGAGGGTGCCACCGACATCCTAAATCCCGACTCAGATAAGAGAGAAGTGTAAAACAGTGGTTTGGGAGGCTCTCATCCAGTCCACTATAGAGTCGGGTCTCCACAAGTAACGCTGGAAACCCTCATTCGGTCTGCAAATATATTTTTTTCGTATTAATGTTAATAATAATTTTCCTTTCTTTTGTTTCAGAGCCTTAACGAAATACGGCAGTCCGTTATAGTCAATTCCCAAAAATCACACGGTGTAACCAATTTGCCGGTACGTGTTGGAATTTACTCTTAAGTTTCTCTTCAGGAAGCATCAGAGCATGCTAATATGCTTCTGCTTTTGCTAGAGTCATAAGTGGATTCCGTGAATTGAGCAGCAAACACACCCTCTCTCCTCCAGTTCTGTCGTGTTGTTGATTGGTGTCAGACGTCAATATAATCACGGTGCACCAGTTTTCTTGTTTAACTTACGGTAATCGCTTATGTGTTTATTATTTTGAATTTATCAAAGTTTTAATTATGTCTTCTTTTAAACATAAGTCAGGGATAAAAAAATGAAAACTACAATCTGAAAAAGAAGTAATTAAAGTGATTGGTCGGCAAAACAGTCAAACTTTTTTAAAATCAGGGAAAGCTAGTGATAAAACGTTCATACATGACGTTCTGCTTGTAGAACTTGCCACGAGTGGTAGTATGGGCCCAGAGATCGGGAGAAGTGCTACTGCAGGAAGACAAAACATTAGTGAAACTTTGTTTGAAACCAGTGGTGAAACTTGTACAAAACATAAGGATAATATCCAATTAGATATTCTGGATTTATAAGATCCGGGAACATGGCCTAATGTTATTAATGACGCTGTTCATCAATAAATTGTGTCTTGTTCTTATAAATATGAAGAAGTTGTAAAATTATATAATTGATTTCCAAAAGATGTTACTGGAAAACTGATTACTTACTGTAATTATTTCAAAATCTATTAAAACATATAGAAATATCAGCGTGATTGGCTGGTTTGAAACCAAAACAGCCATCCCACCCCAGGCCACACCCCCCATTTGGTTATTCCAATGATGGATTCATTCTTCCATCTAGGACCTCATTGCGGAGCAGAGGTAGGTTTCTCTCAACAGAATCACATCGACATGATTCTTAGACAGAAAACTTTTCAGCTCGGCATTATTACTCACGACTCCATCGGTGTTCCAGAGTGCAACCGTGAGCTCCTTTAGCAATGGTTGTCCTCTATTTGGGTGTTACGTTTACTTATCAGCGATTCCTGAACCTTCCTTAATATACTTGATGAAATGTCCCACATACCCAGTACTGAAATCCCTTTGAGCAGCTCAATGCAAGATTTGAGCTCTGTTGCCTTAACCTCTGGGGTGGAGATAAGAAATAGAATAGAATGGGGAGGAATTGTTTATATTGGTGGGAGGGGCCTGGATGGTGGAGCAAGGCAGGGAGGGTAGAGCAAGGGATTGGGTTGGGGGAGATGGTAAAAGTGATCTATTGCAGATCTTCTACTGGGAGGGAAAAAGAACCAGGCGGGAATTGTTATGGGAGGTTAGCTTTGGAAGGTGCCTTGGCCTGAGGGAGGTAGAAGAATGGTCCTTCTGTCAGTAAACTGGTGAATGAGTGTACCAGTGGTTTTGGTTTCTGATCAGGAGTCACGATCGTCTTCACTTCCATGACGTGCCTCGAGGGCTTCTTGATTTCGCTTTGGCCTTCAATCTTCCCTTTTTGGGCCTTGCAAACTCTTGTCATCCCTGCCACCGGTAAGGCCTTGTACGTTGGGCAGCACCGCTAAGCCAAGGGGCGGGCTCCTGAGCAGTGCAGACACTTAGGGGGAGCACTTATATCTTCTTTACACGCCCCCCCCCCTCATGACCTCTACCAGAGAATCCGTATATAGGATACCTGTGTCAATCCTTCCACTTAACACTGGACCATAATTAGTTTTTACACTGAAATTGGCCACCAGGATAACTTTATTTCCCCACCTTGATGCGGATCCCACAAAGTACTGCAAGAGCATACTGTCTAACAGCATTCTCACCAGGAGTCAAAGAAACAACGATATTTCATTGCTTCTCCTTGGTTTTCTGATTACGTTTTCATTGGGAGAACATCAGAGTTACGGTTTCCATGGGGAAACCCATTTCCACCAGATTCTCATGGATCTCGTCAGGATTTGTTCGAGTCAGAGTCCTTTCACCACGAACCTGACCAGCCGCTCCAATCCCAGCTTGTGGGACCAATGATGGGTACCCAATCTAGGTAAGAACACATGGAGGGTGCAGTAATCCTTCTCCGACCAAAACAGAAGGTGTACGAGGTCTCCCGACTGCCTCACTGTCTCAATGGGCTAGTGAAACTAGAACTGGATGGTCCTCGCCACTTTGAAGCAATCATACACATCACACAGTATGATGGGAGGGATCTACCCCTTGGAGCATGGCCACAAGTAAGCGGTCGGAGCTAGGAGTGGCTTTGGTTCTTACCTTTTGTTTTCAACCGCCTCCCACCTTGGCCCAACACAGACACATCCTTGCCTGGACCCCCCTTCCTCTTGCTCTCATTACCAGTGCTACCGACTAAATGATCTTTGATTTGCAACCTTTCACCTTCAGCGGGGTCCTGCAATTCTTCCCCAAATTGGAAAGGATATTTTTACCCAATCCACACGTTTTTATCTATTCCTCTTACCCTGAAAAAAACACATGGTCTACCAAAATTATATAGATAGATCGTCATAGAAACAACCAAAGCACCCTATCATCCTGGCGTTGACACACTACTGAATCATTCTGTGTCCTGTAATTCGGAAATCTCTTACTAAAAGCACTGTTGTCAATACTATTCAAAGCTAATACTGAAGTAAAACTCAATAAATGTTATATATAATATTAATCACACGTGCTTATAGGTAAATATGTAACGTTGCTTGAGATCAACGTTACAAGCAAGAAGCAAATATGAGTTAAATAACACCAAGTCTACAACCACGAAGAGTGATCATAACAAGACTCACCAAAACTGCCCCGTTTCTCGGTCTCTGTGTGTGAAGTCTCGTCAACAAACATCCCGGCCCGCGCACATTGTTCTCGCCCCGAGTGAAAAGGCGTAACTGATAGACAGTGGAGGTGTGGCGTGGTGAGCGTGGCATTTCTCGCGTTGCCCCATGGGAAGTGGTCAGGTGGTGATCACGTGATGTTCCAGACGTCTCTCCAATGACCTATTTGTTCTTTACCACCAATCCCGCTGTTTCATGTGAATGTTCTACTATGTTCTTTTGGCTTCCCCTATGTTCCCCTCCTCTCAAAGAAAAATTGCTTATAATCTGATGTCGTGTGCCTTAAGCGGCACTTCTTGGTTTGTCCGTGTCTTGGACACACATCACAGGATGGGATTTTTCCCAAAGGTATAAATTCAATTTCGGCCGTACTACTCAAAATTTACTGTTTGGAAAATAGTTAAAGATTATTTTAATAGACTATAGGTTAGGTCTAAATTCTCTTTTTGGCCAGTACATTCTAAATTTCCTTTCGACTTTCATCTGTTATTTTTTGTAATATTGTAAGAATGGCAAAGTATGTAGTTTAACATGACGTAATGCTATTTATAATTTGTTAAATATATTGCCGAGGTTTTTGCCCTTCCGGCTTGTTGTCCCGAGATTGAAACTATGAGGGACCTTTTGTATATTTTTTTAACTTACCTTTACAAGGCGAATGCCTGGATTAATTTGGGTTAAGAATAATATAAGTATTTTACTTTCTTTTTGGGTTGCCATTAAAGTCATACGCCAATGTTTTGTAACTATGAAGCGTACGTAACTTTCCTTTGTAAAATGTAATGTTTAGTGCTGAAGCGCACTGCGGGTTGCCGCTGAGGCCCGTTAAGGGGCCGTAAGCTACGTTGTAAATGTAATTGTTAGGACAAGGTTGCTATGGCTACAGCGCCTCTGTATAGTTATGGGCATAACCCTTTTTCCTTTTTTATTTATGTAATTCTCTTCTAACTATCTATTGTTACTTGTATGCATATATTCACATATATATATATTTATTGTTAATCTTTTCTCAAATAAATATTTATTTATTAGACTCGCAATCTTTGATTTACATCGACAAGTTTAAAGTAATTTTGACTGATCAAACAAAAGACTCTCGTACCATTCCTTTTGAGTATTAAGGTATAGTAGTGGATGGTGATTGAGAAGGGTTCATGACGACAGATTATTGAATAGGTCCAAGTATAGGCCTATCAACGAATATGTGGTCCTAACGCTCTTCTGCAATTAAATCATTTCTTGTTGTTTTCTTGCCCTCTTTACCTTGTTGTACGTGTTCATCTGCCCTTGTCCAGTAGAGGAGAAGGGGGGTGGTACAAATATAGTTTATCTCATTAACATTTATAATTTGTTGTAAAGTGAAGCCTTAACACCATTTTAAAATATTCTTTTATCAATAACTATATATGATTAATTTGGAATCATGAAGTGCTTGAGATTTAAAATATTATTAGTTTTATGTGCTCTACATCCAACTTAGTTTAAAATGCAATTATAAATTAATAAATCAGTATATTATTATTATTATAATTACTGCTAGCACCACTTCTTACTACCCGTTCGGGTTATACGCACTCAGCTAATGTGTGATGGTAGGGTGATTGTGAGATGAAATGGAGGACCTACAGTGTAATCTGGGATCCGAACCACGGTAAAGGCCTGGCATTCCCCACATTCCCAAGGTGTGATTAATACACGTCTTTTCAGAGGTGGAGGAAGAGTTTGGTAATCATATCAATTTGTGCCAGGACCAAGGATTGAACCCGGGACACCTTCTCCCTAGACTACCAGGCCACCAATAAATCGGTATAAATACCATATGTTGAACTAACTCTAATACTCCAAAATAATAACAGAATTATTTATCATTGTTTCGGTACCTTTGAGGTTAAGTTAATCAAGTATTAAAATACGCTATTCACCCCTACAGCTTAGATAATGTTTAGAGCTTAAATTCTAGTTCCCATAATTTAACCTTGACAAAAAAAATGAAAATATATTGATATATAAATTATACTTAAACGGTATATATTTATATACATATAATTTATAGCTAAAGTTTAAATTTATAATTGGAACCCCTTTATTTTTTAAATGGATCTAAGCTTATTTCACGTGGCATAATTTATTTCTAAATGAGTAAAATAATAGTATGGTAAAGTTAAGACAAATTACAGTTATTTTAGAAATAAGATTTAATTTGACTGTTTATATCATTTGTTGAATCTTTCTCTATATAAATCATTCATTTATTAATTAAAATATCTAATATAAATAATTAGTAAAAAAAATATTGTTGTAACGATGTTACAAACAACGAATATCCAAAACCAACAACCTGGTAATATGGAGGCTTTCACTCACCAACTCTCACCAACTCTCGCCAAGTCCGACCGAGACCTTTCCCCGTCGAATGGGACGCACGTGCACGCAGCGACACATCCACTATCGTGGCTTGGATAATGAAGACTGTCTGAGGCGCGAACCAAATCAGCGCCTCGCCCAAACACTAAGCAATGCAGTTGCCAACTTGACTTCACGAACATCCGCCCCTGGAATGTTCGAGCTCTGCCTAGTAATTACTGGGATGTCCGCGGTATGCCCAGAGCGCTAATCTTCACCCTTCTTTTTGTTCCATGTGCTTCCCCTTCTTTCCCCCTCTACTGAGAACTTCTTAGACCTGTTTATGCTATATAACAGCAGGTGTCATTTCGTATGGTACTCATTGTATCACTGGCTCTTACCAGGTGAGGGCGCTTGGTTAAAATTAATATTAGGGAATATTAATCAAAATTCTCTTTGGCTTTAAATATGGGGGGAATATTATTCTAAATTACTGTTTGGCGCTTCCTTTATGTTTATAAATGGGGACTTTAATTTGATTTGGCGTGGGTGATCCACGGTTCCATATTGGTAACTTTCTAGGGGGATTCGTATTTGACTTAGTACATCTTATTAACTGTAGGTGCGCCCGAGCCTTTATCTTGGCTGATCTTTGTAATAGTTTAATATTGTCTTGGATATTTTTAGGCGATATAAGTTCGCTTAGTATTGAAGGTATTTTATATGGAATAGTTAGTTTAGGTTATCATGAGCGCAACGGGAGTTTGGGGAACTTATTGTACATTTACAAGTCTTGATGTTAGATGTATTTTATATGGAATATTAGTTTAGGTTATCATGAGCGCAACGGGAGTTTGGGGAACTTATTGTACATTTACAAGTATTGTTGTTAGATTAGGTTATGCTTCGTAATTTAGGATAAGTCCCCAACGGCCACTGTTGGAATCTCTACTTAAAATACTTAGGCCGACAAATCATGTATATTTTCATTGTTATGTAAAGCTAAGTTTTACGAGCACCTTTCTTGTTAATTTATACTCCAGTTAAAGCTATGGATGTAAGCACGCCCTTGGGCGCTAAATTTGAATGTTGACTTCTAACTTTGACTCTAACGTTCCCTCTGTGGGGCGGGTAAAATTTTTCAAGCTATGGTGGCTTAGTCTGTATTTTGGCAGACTAAGCGTAGGCTCACTAAGCCCTTAATGTACTCTTGTATTATTATATCATTGTAATTTATCTGAAATAAAAAACTGTTTCTCTTGTGACCTCATGGTTATTTTTTGGGGCACGCTTCCCGAGCTCTGTGTGAGCGTCACATTATTTTTTTAGGGTAAGTAATAGTTTCACAAACTATGTACAAGTTATAGTATTCTAATCCAGTGAAAATCTATAAAGTGGAAAGATAAATGAAAAAAACAACAACCTAGTAAAAAGCAACGTGTACGTACAAAGAATGATAAAGAACGGCATGTCTTTATGCAAAATGGATGATGTGGGTTTGTATCCGGTAACCCGGGCTTCTTGGATTCGCTATTTCCTCTCTTCTTTTTACACGATCTAAAACTTTTTTTCTCCCTCTCTCTACCTTTTCTCCTTTTGGTAGAGTTATTTGGGTTTTATTGTTGCACATCAAAGCAAGTTGCAAGGTAAGGATGTGCTATAACACTGTGCTGAGGTCAACGAATTTTTAACTATATTTCAAATATTTAGAGAAGCGTTAAGACGACTGTACCTGTGAGGTTAGTCATGAGAAAAGGCAAATTCTAAACAACAGAATATTATTTTTTGTGTTTGCTTTGGAAATTCTCAGGTATTACTGTTCTTCGGCATTAAACCCTATCTAAGTTTTTACAAATCTGTTTGTTCACGGTCTACTGCCAGATATTTATAGTTACTAACTAAGGTGCACTAAGCTTGTTCCAAGATCATCCGTGAATACAGAAACTACTTTTAAAATTGGCATAATATGAGTAACTACAAAATTTTCACTTAAAATTGAATATCTTTTAGCTGTTATTGTAACAGTTCCATATAATTTGGTTTAACTATAATCTATACCAAATTTTTAAGTCGCTACATAGTTTTATTGCACTCTACTAAATCACAAAGTACTATCTACTCCATTAGTGGAGGACAAGTTTGTTATTTGTTAGAATAGATCCAAAAAGTTTTGTAGATATTAACACATTTGTATGGATTTAAATAAACAATTTCGTTAAAGTCACTTAACGCTAGTAGCTCCATCGTGCGACACGTGACTAGATCATTTCAGACGCTTGTATGAATACAAACATTTTAAATAAATATGTTCCGTGATCAAATATTTAGGGATTTTCAAGGTAAGTCCAGTTTTCAATAGAAACCTTTAGTTATGCATCCATAAATATAATTATTAAATTATCCTAATATATTTCAACACAGTATCCGCCAATAAATGAATTCGTGTGCAAAATACTTTGCCTCTTTAATGTATTTTAATTAATAAGTCCCCCTCAAAATGTCTGATAATATCAAATAAGAGTATCACGTAGAACAATCGTAACATTTTTATAGAATTTTATAAAACATTTTAGTTCATAGTAGATTATTATAATAAGAACTAGGGTTAGCCACTCCTGGTTTCTAGATAAAATATAGACTAATCAAATCTATCCTAGTTCTATTGAAAAATAATATGTTTTTCTTGATGTATATGTCATTGCTAACCTATTTCTTCTATACTTAATTATTTAATCAATGGCATCAGGAAATTAATAGTTCATTACACCACCTCCAAAAGTAAGTCACCTTCACCCATATTGAGGGTTAGTCATATCTAAAACAGGTTGGGAATAATAATTTGGAGATTACTAATAACAACATTTAAATTGACAGGGTTAAAAAGTTTAAATATTTAGGAAATATTTTACTAGAAATTATGATATTAAATTTTAAACTAGGAGAAGAATAATATCGGTAAATGCATGCTATTACTCGGTCAGTAAGTTGTTGACATCTCGCCTGCTTTCAAGGAAATCAGAATATACAAAACAATAACCTTACCGTTTGTTCTCTGTGGGTTTGAAACGTGGTATCTTACCTTGCATGACGAAGCATTAATTCAGGATTTTCAAAAACAAGGTCCTTGTGAATATATTTGATCCAAAAGGAGACGAGGCTACTGGGGAGTACAGGAGGTTAACTTGTTCCTGATTGTACATTCCTTGCGCCTTTTCTCTTCACTTGCACAAACAGTGCCAACCACCCTCTCCACACTGTCTGTGCCACTTCACCCTTTACTCAGCGCCAATGAGAACACTCCTCTCTATTCTATTGTACCACTTGGCAGGCACTGTCTATCTCTTTCTCATGTGACAAAGGGAAGATCCCATTGGACAAGGCCAGGCAGCAATAGAGGGTATAAGACACGGGGACTTCTCGCCCCGATTTTGAGCAAGAAGAAGTTGGCGGCGAGCGTCGTATGATCAGCCTTTAACGGCCAGTGTCCCCAGACACCAAGTTGGCACTGTATGCAGACGACACGGCTCTAGTAGTGGAGTCCTGTTGAGAACAGCTGGTGGAGAAATGACTACAGATGCACCTGACGCAGTTGGAGGGGTGGCTGCCCACCTGGAGGACAAGTAATCATGTGAAGAAGAGCAAAGCAGTGCTCTTCATATGGAAAAGGAAGTTCTACAGACCGGCCTAGGGCTGTTCGGAGAGAAGATAATGGGTGAGCAGTGTTAAGTACCTGAGACCTACGCTGGACACCAAACTGACCTGGCGACTATAATATAACGATAGACTTAACAAAGCGAGGCAAAGGCTGGTAATCCTAGGCCCACTGTTTACCAGGCGTAGCGCCCTGTCTACAAGGAACGGTCTGACGCTGTACACGCAATGGCTCAGACCAATCCTCGACTATACGTGTCTCGCTTGGAGCCACCTGGCGGACACGTATATATGGAGGATGCAGGTATTCCAAGGCAAGAGTCTGAAGATCATAGTGGAGGCAATTCGGTACGTATGAAATGTGACTCTGCACTGGTATATGAAGATGCCTACCATCAAGAACCCCATCCAGAAGCTGGTGCAGTCCTCCTCTGGCAAGCTCCCTGGTGGCACCAATCCACTTATCCAAGGGTTTGGGAACTACGCGATCGACCCTAGATGATGCCACCGACGTACAGTGGGGTTAAATCCCGAAAAGCTGGCCTAAAGTCGAAAAATAAAAGTTTTTTTTGTAGGGGGTTTAAAGTGTAGGGTTGGATAGACTGATACTTGAAGTGGCTAATGGCACAACTAGGAGGGGTTTAAAATGTATACCTGGTGGTTAACATTTTGTGTCAAGGTGACCTTCACGCGAGTAGCATCTGAACCGCACAAGAGACATAGATAACGTTATGTTCAGAAATTCACCAATATTCTTATTTTTCATCAATTTTATTCGGTTAAATATTTTTTTCTTTTGAAGGTAGGTAGATTATGATCATATATTACACAAACAATACTAACAATAAATAAATTAGTCGCTAACCAATATTTTTATTAAAAAATAATGAAAAATTACATGCGAACGTTTTAAAAAAATTGAGAAAAGGTTACAAGTTCTGCAGAGCTCTGCAACGAAACTTGTTCTAAATTGTAGTTTATACTAATGTTTAGTAAAATATATATAAAAAAAACAGCCCCCATTAGCTGCCATTGTGGCTTAGGTATAAGTTTTTATGAAAATAATTACAAATACGTGTTAATAAAGCCTGTTAAAAGACGCTTACATTTTCATTCCTTAAGGAAAAAACATGTAAAATCTGTTTTAAATATAATTAACATAATGTGTAACAACATTTGACGATCATCTATTTTCCTATATGAATAATTTTAGCTGCTACGTATAAACGGATTACAGTCTACAAATCACGATCAGCTCCGTGATCGAGTGGACAAGGTGCTGGTCCTCTGAGATTTTGTTCCCGGTTCGATCATCGCAGACATGAAATTTTTTAATCTACATAATAATAATTTACTAAAATTGTAGTGTCACTTAAATTGAGACAAAAATTTTATAAAGTTATTTTTAAATAAAACATTGCAAATTTATAATTTGGACTTTAAATTATCTATTTTTAAATGTTACCGTTTCGATTATAAGGAGAATGAAGTATTACAAAAAATTTAATAGTTTCCAAATAAACTCTAAATTAAATTTACTATTTAAATAAAATGTCAATTTTTTGTAAAAAGTAAAAAATAATTAAAAGCTAAGATTAATATTAAAACTATATTAACTTTGCCCTACTCTCAACTATTTACAAAGTTTTTCCTTAAATCGATCTTTCTCGGTTTCATAGGTTACAGAATTATTTAATTTAAAAGGTTATTGCTTTTCTTTTTTATATTTAGTTTTTTGAATAATAATAATTTCTTCCGGTTTTGTACGTTATTATATTATTGGGTTAGAGTAAAAGATTAAGGTTTTTTATAATCTTAGTGTATAATTTCAACAAATAATAGGTTTTTTCCCGGTTTCATGAGCTATTGGGTTATAGGCTTTAAAGATTATGGTGTCAATATTTAAACGTTTATGTTCTTCTAGTAATTCTTTTATTTTGTTACATATTACAGTTTTCCTTGTTAACAAGGTGTATTATATATTATTTTGACTACATTTTATCTGTTTAAACATTTATTTTCAACATATTTGATCCATCATTTTATTATTTTGCAATTTTGACTTCGGTTTTGTAATCAGTGACCTCGAAATAAACTAGGTGCCAAGTTTCGTACAAAATGAATAACACTTTCATACTTTAGCCAGGTTTGATGAATTTATAACCACCTTAAGAGGTCCGCTAATTTTTTTTTTCATTTCTGAATTTGTATTTGTAATCAACGACTCTGAAAACCCCTATGTACTAAATTTCATACAAATTGAATAAAGTTTTCTATTTTTCCCAAATTTTTGGGATGTGGCCCCATTGTGCGACGTCCCAAGGCCCTGCTTGGGTAAAAAGATAAGTGTAAGACAGTGGCTTGGGAGGCTCTCACCCTGCCCCACATAAAATAATTACTTCATACGTAGCTCTAAAACACATTTTTGGTTTAAAAATAGACTTTTCCCTATTAATAATAATAACAATAATATCCTCTTTATCTTTTTCAGGACCTTCGCAAAATGCGACAATCCACTAGAGTTAATTTCCTGGGAACCACACGATGTGACCAATTGGTCGGTACGTGCCCTCGTGCTCCCCTCCAGGGAGCATTATAACATACTAATCTGTTTCTATTCAGTGGCTACCAAGCCCTGGTGCACCATATGTCCCAAAAGAGCGAATACATTTTCTAAGGTCAAAAAGAGCTAAAATTGTCTATTAATCCCCCCCCTCTCTCACTACTTCC
>CABFOW010008476.1:0-17860 GCA_902141385.1 Timema californicum | reverse complement strand
CCGGCCGGTGAAATTGGGTAAGCGCTGTTCTTGTTGACTATCCCGTTTTTTTGATGCCTTGTAGCAATAATTGCTACAAACTAATCTAAATTTAATTTCCCACGCTTTCGCTTACTCATTCCAATATTTTCGCTGCACCTATATTTGCCTTTTCTTCTCCCTCCATACCATCAATTCATCAGCAACCATCAATTCATCAGCAAACTTTATGTCCTTCATCCTTTCCTCCCTGAGATTTACTCTCTCCATTTTACTCACGATAATTGTAATTACCATTACAAACTAGTAGTGTTAAGAGGGCACTCCAAATGCTTCCTTCTATCTTTTACTTGAAACCAGGCGTTGACGTGCAAAACAAGGAGCCAACATATGGGCTCCGCATAGCTTCTCCTATTCAATTATGATCTCACCAAAAAGTGGTGTGCCACGGGATCTGAGTAACCTTTTGGAGGTTGTGTTGAACCTCAGCGGAAACCAAGTTAGCCTCAGACGACAGACAGATGACTGGTCAGGGCCAAAACCAATAAGATTGGAACAGAGTCCGGCCAGTTGGCTTCCAGCTTGGTGGGCTGGAAGTATTATTGTTGGTGATGATGAGCTAGGTCATCGGCATCACCCATAGCTTTATTTTGGGTAGTTTATAACAAAAAAGGTACATCTAAGGACCTATAAGTGGCAGTCCCGATACTCATGTGTAACCTGTGGCCTAAACAAACCAAAGCCCTCAAGAAAATAAAATAAAATGCCATATCGGAAAAATGGTACTGTATATAAGGAATCAAATAATCTATTAGTAATTGATAAAATTATTGATAAATACTCCCTTTCACTCATATTTTACTTTCAAAGATACATCTTAATTCCTCATTGCATCACTATCATTAATTACTATAACATTTGAATTGCTAACTGCAGAAAGGAAACATTTCGTAAAATACGTAGATTGTTTTTTTCACATATTCATAATCTCTATAGATAGACGCATTGTTTACTGCATAAAGGAAACATTTGCTGTTAAATAAAATTGTGTGGCGTCACTTTAAATATGACGTTTACCGCATATAGGGAACGAGTCATGTAGTTGTTTTATTTCTGTAGTTAATTTCGCAGGCCACCATAAAGATAGAACTAATATTCATACCGTGTAGTATCAAAATCGCTTATTGTTACTGTTTTCTTTATCTATGCTCTTTTCTCAGCCGTGTTGTAATTATTAACTGTTTCACAGAAGTGGTTTATTGTTCTTTCCGAACTTTATTATAATGAGTAGTTCAGATGAAGTGGACAGTCATGAACGTGTAAAACGAAAGAAAGGTGTTATCAATTCTGATAAATACAAAAAAAATGTGATAAAAGGCCAAAATCAGTGGCAAAAAGCATATAAATTGGACTGGGAAAATGGTTTCTGCCAAAGCTCCTGATTCACCAGTTTGTGAGTGAACAGAATTTACTTTTTTTTTTACTTTAACTATAAGTTTTCTTTAAATTAATGTATATGTCAATTTTAATTAAACAAATTAAATAAGTATAGCCAAAAATAATTTTTCAAGTTAATTTATTATTTTTTAAGGTTATAATTGACATTGAATATTTCAAAGAAAACATTACTTTATTCAAATATAAACAATTATTAACAAATATCTATCTCTAATATTAATATATTTAATATATTATTCAATATTTTAATTTCCTTTGTTTTATTAACCGTGACAGATGCAAACAGTCATGCTTACAATGCCTTACATTGAAAGTTACCCAACAAATGTTTCACACCATACAGGGACTGAAAAACATTTTCTAGCAGCTAACCTAAACATTAGATCCATGTACGAGATATTTATTGAAAAGTAAAAAAAAACTTTCTGTTACAAGTTCTTGCCAAGGGAAATAAGCTTTCTTATAAGTTTTTCTGGCAGTATTTCAGAGAAAACTACAATCTAGGATTTGGTTGACCTGTTAAAGATGCATGAATAACTTTGGAGGAGATTAGTAACAAAATAAAGAATCCCGTTCTTAACCAAAGGGACAAGCAAGTTGCAGTTGCAGAGCTTATGGTCCATAAAAACCGGGCGAAAAAGTTTTACATTACCTTGCAGGAAACTACAAAAATTTGTGAGACAGGTAGCAGCTCATCTGGGTTGTCCATGGACTACATGGCAAATGTTTCACTCCCATGCATTCCCGTTCAAGAGCTGTATTATCTACGGCAACTCACTGTGAATGTTTATGGAATTCATGATCTGGGATCTCTTAAAATTACATATTTTTTTTACCATGAAGGAGATGGTGCTATAGGATCGAATGTAGTATGTTCTTCGTTGAACTGATACATTGAAAATAAAATCAAGCCCGATGTTAAAAATATTTACATCTTTGCTGACAACTGCACAGGACAAAATAAAAATAATTCACTTGTGCGACTTTTGTGAAACAGAATATTTATGAAAATAATATTAATTTATCGACTTAGAGGACATGTTTCATGCCTGCTGATAGAGATTTCAGCATCATTAGAAGGAAACTGAGAAGGGAGGAGAGATACTATACCATTCCGGAAGTGGTTGACTTAATCAAAACACCATCATATCATCAAAGATTAAAGATAAATTTTCTGAAGTTGAAATAAAATCGGAAGCATTCATGAACAACAAAGCTTGGTGGCCCAAGTTTTAAGAGAAAACCAGCCTCAGTAAGGAATCTTATGGAAAAGAAGTTAGTAGAGACAAAAAAAGAATATCTTTTGCCCTTTCAAAATACCATGAGCTGTGTTTCTTCTCTGCTGATCCCTTTGAAGTACAATGCAGCATTTCTATAAGAGGAATTGTGGATGACACCTACATATTAAGAAACACGGAACCCAAACTTCAACTTCCAGACAAACAGGCTTACACAAGAAAGGTGCCTATAAATACCGTAAAAATGGTGGACATACAAATATCTCCGGTGTACCTGACCTAAGAAAGAATTGGATTTTGTAACAATATTATAACATGGCCTGTTACAAATAGCGGCAATATAGATAAAGATAATTGACTCAACCATATTCACTTACAATTACAAGAAAATCAAACTGTATTAAAATAAAATTCTACAATTTATGTTACTATCTTTATTTACCACACATCATTAACTGCAAAAAGGAAACAAGTCCATTACTTAAAGTTTGTTCCGAAATTTCCTTAATTTATTTTAAGGCGGATATTATGATTGAAACTAAAATAAGATGCCACTAAAAATAGTTTAAACATTTTTACATAATTTTTTCACCAAAATAGCTGCAAAATAGTTTTTTCTCTCTCCTGAACCATTAAGGTTTTTTGACATATTTCCTTTCTACGGTTAGTAATTCATTTCTAGAACCTTATTTCCTAGTATATTCTGATAATTTTACACCTGCAAATAATATTGTAAATCCTATTCAAGTACAACCAAAATGTTATTCCTCTTTTACTTATGCAATTTTACTATCTATTCCTAATGAATCAGGAGACGTAATCACACTAGTAATATCAATTTATATTTTATTTAATATACCTGGTGTGTTGATGCACCACCTTACCTCCACGGCCAACGGTATACTGTCTGGAAAGGCAGTATCTATAAAAGGGATACTGACTTGTTTGTAAGAACTGCGCAAGCGTACTCTGGGTAAGAACGGGCAAATGTTGTACTTGTGGCATACTGGCTAAAATACGCCAATACCAATCGGTACAGTATCCTTACCGTAAGCAGTGAATACTCTCATTTGATTACAAAAAGTGTACAATATTAGCCTCGGATGACCAAAGCTATGATGGGCAGCTGAGGTTTAAGCTGAAGAGCCCATAATTTGAAAAGTTGGCTAAAACATGGACTATTGGAACGTTTAATTAGGGAGACATATGTTGTAAAGAGAATTAACTGTTAGAGGATATGATTGGAAGAAAGATTGATATACTGTGTGTATGTGAAACCAAGAAAACGGGAAATATATTTTTATGACGAGTAATGGTATCCTGGCACTGTGTGGGGTGTGGATGATTGTGTAGGGGAAAGTCAGGGAGTAGGTTTAATTTTAAACCCGATAGCTAAGGGGTTTGTAAGAATTTATGAGTTGGTGTCAACTAGACTTATATGGGTACGTATGAAAATAAGCATTTTTAGAATTATTTTTGTTTGTTATGCTACGGGGGAGAGTGAAGACAATAATTTGAGAATATAGCTTTGTAATGAGCGCAATCAAGTATTGAATATATGTGAATTGGGTGAGAGAATTATCTTGTTGGGAGATATGAATTGATGGGTGGGTACCCAGAGAGAAAATTAAAATGGAGTGTTTGGAAGGTATGGTGGTGACAGGGTAAACAAGAATGGTAATAAGTTATTGAGTCTGTGTTGAGAAAGAGATTAATTTGTATCAAACACTTGGCTTAAGCACAAATATATTCACTTGTATACATGGCAAGGGGGTGATTCGAGAACGACAATTGATGTTATGGTATATGATGAGAGACTTGGAAGTTTAGTAAAGTATAATAGGGCTGTGCAAAGAACTGGAAGCGGAACGGATCACTTCCTAGTGATCTCAGTAGTTGAACTAGGAAAGAATGTTGTGAAGAAGCAGCGCAATAGTATTTAGCAAGTAAAAACAGGAAAGGAAAAGTTGCAGGATAAAAGTGTGAGAACGAAATATGAAAGATTTCTGGGTGAAAAATTAACTTTACAAAAGAATTAATGGAATGACCAAATAAATGCTCATGATATAGAAAGTCCTTGGAACAAAATAAAAGAAATTATATGGGGGGAGAAGAAATAAGTAGTACAGGAACAGCTACAGGAATAGAATGAGGAAGTGAAAGATTGATGAATTAAACCTAGATTGGCGAAGTGGGAAGTAATAACAATGACAGGGAAGTGGATAAGCCTAGTAAAGCTATTAAGTTGGATTGAATAGAGCTGAGGAGATTAAAAAAGGTAAAATATATTGGAGGCGTGAGCGAGCTTAAATGTGAAAGTAGAGGGGATCTAATAAGAAGATTACAGCAGGGAGAGTTGTTATATAGGTGTGTAAGAGACCTGCTATTGTGAAGGGAAGTCTACTTGAAGTGTAAGGAAGTTTTGTACAGGGCGTTCCTTGTACCTTTTTTCACATATGAAGCAGAAACAGGGATAATGTATGAGCGAATAAGAAAGTGGCGGCTATGGGAATAAAGTTTTTGGGAAGCATGTTAGCTGTCACGAGGATCAATAAGATTAAGAATGAAGTTTACCAGGAAAAAGTGAGGGACAGGGAATCCATGAAATAGTAGAGAAAGCAAGACTGATATGGTGGGGACTTGTAGTGATGATGGAGAAGAAGATGACTAAATTACTAGAATTAAGTATGTATGAAAAATACAGTAAAGGAAGCCAAGAAAGAGATGGGAGAAGCATAGAACAGAAAGTGTGCAAATGAGAGAATACTAAAATTAATTAATTGAATGGGGGTAGGATGGAGTAAGATGGAGGCATTTTAATAAACTGACCCTGTTTCAGGGTGGAAACAGTTTAAGATTATGACATTGAAAATATAAGAATAATTTATAAATAATTAATATTTGGTATGCTTTCATACTGAATTTAAGGCAGGATTTCATCCTGGAATCTAGGTATACTTTCATTCTGAGCTCAAGGTATGCTTACAGTCTGGAATATAGACATGATTTAACACCATACTTTAGGTATGCTTTAATTACAGACTTTAGGTATGCTTTCATCCTGGACTATAGATATGCTTGCATTGTGGACTCGTAGATAATCTTTCATTCTGGACTTTACGTATGCTTTCATACTAGACATTAGCTATGTTTTCATCCTGGACTTTTAAGTATTCTTTCATACTAGACATTAGCTATGTTTTCATCCTGGACTTTTAAGTATTCTTTCATACTAGACATTAGCTATGTTTTCATCCTGGACTTTTAAGTATTCTTTCATACTAGACATTAGCTATGTTTTCATCCTGGACTTTTAAGTATTCTTTCATCATGCACTCTTACGTATGAGATAATTATAGACTATTGGTATACTTTTATTCTGGACGTTAGTTATATCATTCTGGACTATAAGTATGATTTCTTTCTGGATTTTAGATCTGGTATTTATTCTGGATTCTACGTAGGCCTATGTCTTCATTCTGGCCTCCCGATATGGTTTAATTCTGAACTCTAGATATGTTTACTATTGGACCTTAGATATGCTTTCATTCTGGACTCAAGGCATAAATTCCGTTCACGATAGGTTTTTACCTGGATGACAGTTCTAAAATCATATGTTTAGGTTTTGGGTTGCCAACACTTGTAAAAGATCACAGTTTTGTTATAAATGTAAAAATCTTTAATTACCTGTTATATATTACATTAAAAATAACGTAAACTTAAGTTTTCTCATACTATTTCATTTTTTTTAAATAATTTCTTTTTATCCAACTCGAAACAATATTTTAAACATAATTAAAATAACTTATTCTTCGTTTTGGAACGTTATTGAATTCTTTGTAACATAGTGCACACATTAATACATTTTAATACAGGCATCGTATTTACTTGGAAAAGAGAAAATTGTTGTCATTTTTTTTACATACAATACATGATTTTATGATAATTTTATCGTAGTTTGAAATATTTAACTGAATAAAATATTTTCATCAACTGCGTGGGTGCATCATTTAAAAATCTTGTTTACCGTCATGTTCAATCATATGGTTTAAATTCGTCAGTCGCCATTTTGAAACTTTGTTCGTTAGAAGTTCTTGTGAAAGTGGTGTGATTTTTTTTAAGTGAAATAAAACTATAAATAAATTTGGCGTCCGTCCTCAAATAAATATCTAAATAATATTGGCTTAAATTACTGTGGTTAACTATCACATTAATATATTACCATCTGTTTTCATTACAGTCATCCAAAGTGATAGATGTCAGCTGTTGGTGTAGTGATATATTAGGGATTACTTCTAGTAACATTTCGAGCTGTCATCCAGGTAAACTTAGCTCGTGAATGAATTATAGTTTAATTCTGTGCTATCAATATGCTTTCATTCTTTACTTTATGTATGCTATCATTCAATACTGTAAATATGCTTTCATTATAGACTCTATAATTTTATGGTATCATTCTGGACTCTGCTTTGCTTTTATTCTGACCTTTAGATACGGTTGTATTCTAAACTTTTAATACTATTTCGTTCTAGACCTTAGATATGCTTTATTTCTGGAGTCCATATATAATTTAATTTTAGACTATGGAGACATTTTAATTCTGGACAATAGAGATGCTTTCATTACATACACTAGATATCAATTAAGTTCGGACTCTTGATATTCTTTCATTTTAGATTCTAGATATGCTTTCACTCTGGATTCTAGGTATACTATTATTATTATTATTATTAGCACCGCGTCTTACTACCCGTTCGGGTTATACGCACTTACGCTAATGTGTAATGGTAGGGTGATTGTCAGATGAAATGAAGGACCTACAGTTTAACGTGGAATCCGAACCACGGTGGAGGCCTGGCATTCCACACATTCACAAGATGTCTTGTCAGAGGTGAAAGAAGGGTTTGGTAATCAGATAAATCTATGCCGGGACCGAGGATTGAACCCCGATCGCCAGCACAGAAGTCTGACACCTTACCCCTAGACCGCCAGGTCACCTTTTAGGTATACTATTATTCTGAATTCTAGGTATGCTTTTTTTCTTTACTTTAGCTATGATATCATTCTGGATCATAGGTGTGTTTTGATTCTGTACTTTAGTTATGCTTTCATTCTAGACTCAAGGTATGCTTTAATGCCGTATTTTGGTTTGCTATAATTCTGGACTACGGAGAATCTATGCTTTCATTCTGAGCTTTAGATATGCTACCATTCTGGACCCTAGGTATAAGTTCATTATAAACTCTATATATGCTTTCATTCTTGACTCTAATTCTGGACATTGGATATGCTTTCATTGTGGAAATTAGATATGATTTTATTCTGAACTCTATATATGCTTTCATTCTTGAATGCAAAGCATAAACACTAATTTTTCATCCCTTATGTAATCAAATGCTACCGCCATTTTCTTTATAAATTTTATCCTGCCACTTTGGTTGAGCAGTTAATAACTTAAATATGGATTAACATTTTATTTAGAAATTTATATTAAAGAGAAAAGTACACTTTCACCATACGAATACACGTTTTTTCCTTAGTTAGAGTCAATAGTAGTTTTCATTTTCTATCGCAAGAGTTACCCGCATCGTTTTTCGCAAAGTCTAAGAAGCCACTCTCGCAGTAGATTGGATTCTCACTGACGCAAATAGGTGGGTTCAAATCCTTATCGGGTTTACCAAGTCTGGTTTCCCCGCTTTCCTTTCATGCAAATTCTGGAACATTTTCTGTAAATTACTTCTGCCTCATCATTACCCTAGTTATGAAAATATGCGAATAGCCCAAACTTTTAATAAGAAGTGGTGCAGAGAAAAAAGAATGCGTGTGTCATTTTAATATGTTAACAACTTGACGAAATTAACATGAAGGTACATGTGTGGTTAGTCACCGCGAGACGCACGCGTACTAATATTTCGACTCCGCCGGCTGTGTTCTTGTTTTGAACATCTCTCCTCCCGATCTCCACGTGCACCCCTCCCGAGTTGGGCCGAAGATACCCGAATGCTGCCGAGTCAAAGTAACACTGTTGTAAGACCGTGTCCTGGCTCGCCCACGTGGTGCGATCTAAACAGACGGGCACGCGAGTTACCGGTACATCGTCCCTTAACCTCACGGCTGCCACGGGGAAAGGCGGGGGTCGGGAAACAACGATTCCACGAACGCGCTCCAATGACGCGAGCATTCTACCTTCTCTCAGGATGTGTCTATTTAAAAAATCCTCCCCTTTCTTCGAAGCATCCCCCTACGTGAAAGCGTTTCCAGGACCGCATCAGTCCACAAAATCGCCTAACACTTCCGGCAACAGAATTCCTGAAGGAGAGGAAAGAGTGCAGAAGAAAATATGCAGTTAAAGTAAACCACGCCCCCACAGTTTCAACCGGCCAATGAGAAGGAGTTTTCTTTCAGAGATATGTCAGCCAATAGAGCATTCTTGTATAAAGTATTCCCCAAGTCCGCGACGCTGGCCACATGGTCGTGTGTATCGCGCTCATTAGCGTCCAGTCGTGTGCTCCAAGCTCAGTAGGTCCAGTGACCAGGGGACTTGATACGAATTATTAGGATGAACATCACGGGAGTTGCTTCGCTTTTCAAACCCCTCACGTAGAATTGGAGCGACGAGTGAGCCGGCTATGGGCAGGTTTCCTGTATCAGTGTCCAGACTCGTCACCAAGTGGACTCTGTTCGTTGCGGTATTTCTTATTTTACCGGGATCCCCTGCCAGGATGTTGACCGTCGGGGCCCTGTCACTACCCTTGTCACCGTCGAGAAGAGGCTCTCAGTTCCTCTATGAGGACGACGACCTCGAAGCGTACACAACGCCGCAGCTCGGCAAAGGGGATCTCACGAAACTCAAGGCGCACATTCTCCAGAGCTTGGGTTTTACCACCGTACCGGATGCGACTAAGGTGAGTCAACTATAGAAGTGATTATATCCCTCCCTGAGAATACGTCGGCCTTTTGCCTATTCAAAGTAACTCCATCATTATAACATGTTCTTGTCTCATTTGCGTTTCTTTGATTAGAGGCTAGCTCAACAAGTTAGATACCGATTTAAGGTACATAAACTTAACTAGGCTGTATAAGTGGATTGATCGCGGTTAATACTAATTTTTTGCCCTCACGGGAAAAAGATCTCGATACTCGATGTTTCATTGACCGTCTGGAATTACCATCCTGTTTAAATTTAATAGTTCCTTGTAGTCTGGGCGTGATACTGTAGTTGGGGAGGGGGGAAGGAGGGATACAACGTGACCAGACTGGCTACCTGCTCTGTTCCGGTTTCTCTGGGCAATCGCGTGGCCGACACACCACCTGGCTTTTCAACGGAATATTTTTATTGAAGTTTTTTTGTGCCTCGTATTGTTTATCTCTCTCTCTCTCTCTATATATATATATATATATAGCCGCAAGTTCCGATTGGGCGTTGGGGTTTCCCAGACACCCGAAGAAAACCTCCCGTCTAATGGGTCGAGTGGTGGTTGGAGAAGGATGTACTGGGATGACATGACATCGCACTAAGTTGTCTCAATTTTCCCGGCTTCATTTGCATCTCTGAAGGTTACTGGTTCGATTCAACATGGATAGTTAAGGAACTGGTGAGTTTCACACGTTTAGGCGGCAATGAAAAGCTAAAAATAGAATAAGCTCGCCTTACTTATTTTTAACACCTAAAATTACATTGTAAACGTTATTTTGGTGTATTAAATGTGCGCTTTCTGAACAAATGGACTATATTAGCACAGGACTTTCAAATTAACTTATTTTAATTTAATTGATTTCTGCGAGAGGGGAAGCACCTATTTCACCAATAACAAATGTTAATGGCCATGCCAGGAAACGAACTTGGAAATTCTAGTTAAGATAAAGTCATGCTACCAACTGTGATAACGTGTCAGACTATAAGAATTAAATTTAGTCGAGTATTATTTATGTTTTTATCTTTATTTTTGTTGCTATCCTCATGCCATTTTGTTCATATGAATGAGTTAGTCTTGCTCCCAAGACGTGTACCCTTGTAACGCCGCCCTTGAGGGAGAACACATTTTAGAAAACCACCCTTCATATAAGCAGCCAGCTATCAGGAATAGGCTTTTTAATTCTACTAGGACCCATTTACGCCCAATACTATTACTTATTCGCCCACACCGAAGGGAGCGCGAACAAAGGCACCAATCTTGTTTTGTATGGTTTTCCGGAGACAGGGGGGGGGATCAAGGTTAAAATTCCAACCGGATGTGAAGAGGGGTTTTTCCCAAATAGTTTCCCACTCTCTCTGTTTGCTAGTGTGGCAACACTCCCTCCAAATTTCTATCTTATTAGTTTCAATATGCGGATCGTTGAGATGAGAATTAATACGCTATGCACGGTATTTTATAAATACGCCTCTAAAGTAATACCAAATTTGGAAATTCGCTATGAATAAAATTGTAAATTAAATGATTATAAGGTAACGTTAAATGACAACAAATAAACGCTTATTTTTTAGACGCCTCAAAGGGTTCTGCCGTACAGCATTTTAAACTTTGTTCAATTTTACTTTGTAATAAAAATGAATAACTATTCGTTTTCTACCAGCCTCGGTGGCGTAGTTGGCTAACGCGCTTGTCGTGTTGAGCTCCACTGCTGAGAACGGGGAAATCGAGGTTCGAATCTCGGTCGGGTGAACTGGGGTGGTTTTCCACTCTCCCTTCACGCGAATGCGGGTTCACTTCCTCTAATTCAACCTTCCCAATTACTAATCCATTAGAGTAATTAGTACTTAAAGCGTATAACCCGAATGGGTAGTAAGACGCGGTGCTAAATATTATTATTATTTGTTTTCTAAACGCTGATGCCATCTTTATTTAAATAATTTTCCTGTAAAGAGAATAAATCTTCAATCTTGATGATATGATTTTAGGCCTGTCAGTTATTACGTAAGAGTGTGCCTCGTGGGTCATCTAGGGGCTTCTAGAGGATGTGAAAACAAACACAAATTATAGCCTACAAATAGATTAGAGGATTAATCATCGATTTAAATTTGCATGCATTATTTTAACATTAATATTAATATAAAAATATATTGATTATTTTAGTTTTAAATAATGTCAGAGGCAAAATAATCCATTTGTTCATTTTTTTAATCTCTATATCAACAATTAGAGGGCCGGGTTGTCTCTTTGTTCTAGTATTAGGTTAGTTTTTAAGTCGTGTGCTGATATAATCAACTTTTTCAGAAAGTTTGCAGTAAAGACACAAAATGTGTATTATTTTTATTATTATTAGCACCACGTCTTACTACCCGTTCGGACTATACGCATTTACGCTAATGTGTAATGGTAGGGCGATTGTGAGATGAAATGGAGGACCTACACTTTAACGTGGGATCCGAACCACGGTGGAGGCCTGGCTTTTCACACATTCACAGGTTGTAATTAATACACGTCTTGTCAGAGGTGAAGGAAGTGCTTAGCAATAAGACAAATCTGTGCTGAGACCGAGGATTGAACCTCGGACCCCAGCACAGAGATCCAACATCTTAGCCCTAGACCACCAGGTCACCCCACAAAATGTATAAAATAAATCAAGTAGATAAGTATAAATAGTATCTAGTTTTAGTAATATTAAAATATTTGAAATAAGGCATCTCTCTTGCAATAGAATGGATTGTTGATGACAGGGAGGTCGGAGATAGAATCCCGGTCGTGTGTACAAGGGTGGCTTTCACAAAATGAACGTAATAAATAACTAAATTATTATATTTATTAGTTATATCCAAATCTAAATATCATATTCTTTAAATTGAAAAATGACACCTAAAATTTTGATGGTTATTAACGAGATATACTGTTTATTTTTCTGAGGAAAACTTATTTAAGGGTAATTTACTGAAAGCCTATTTTTGAAAATTTTGTTCCAAACTTTAATACACAAAATGATAAAGTTTATCGATTATATCATACTATTTATTTAACATATACTTTCTCAGCACAATTTATACGTACGACTTACACACTCATATTTGTTAATACTATTAACCCACACATATAATACTGAGAATAATGTAATACTTATAGTGGTTTTTTCTTTTCTTACGTTTACACCAAGTTTTTTAATTTATTGATATCAGATGGGAAGCGACAGTTCAAAACAGCATGTTAGTAGTGTGAAGGGTAAATTCAAAGTTGTATTAGTTTAATGTGTAGTGTAGACTAGTGATGATTGGTTAATGTTTATATTCTTATCCCACAAGCTAAATGTTTGTTGCTAAGCTATCAATATGGATTCCAATAGCCTAACAAAACTATCTGCATCTTCATTGTTTGAAGAGAAAACATTTTAGCACACGCAAATATATATTTTACAGTGGCAAAAAATGGATCATTCTTACTCTATTATTATTAAATAATTATTTTTATTGGTATTGATAGAATATATCAAAAGTGACATATGTTGATAATATGACTTGACGCGTGAATATATGAGAATAGTTTTAGTAACTTTAGTAACCGTATAAAAAGTGTGTTCCTTTGTGAATCTGACAATATATAAGGTCGTCGGAAGCTGGGCAGATACTGAAGGTACAACTAACTCCTGCTTAGCCCTAACCCCTCATAGGCCGCCCTTTTCAATATCCAGTCTCTGTGCATTATACAGAGAATACTCGCTCCTCAATATATTTGCTCGGATTAAAAATTCATTTTTGTAAAGTGAATGGGGTGCAATTTTTGACTCTGTATGCTGGAGTGGTCTTACCTTTTTCACCAAACACTAATTTTGTACCCTCCTGCTCTATTGGAGAAACACTAAATCAACTCTTAAGTCCCCCATATTAGACACACTTTAAATTAAAAAGTGCTTAATGCAAATTTTTTTACTTTAAGGGAAATGGCTCTTTGAAAATTTCTAAATTATAGAAAAATATATAGCATTTACTATGTTTAAATCTCTGCCCTAAGCTACCATAAAAAACTCCAAACAACTTGTATAGGTGTTTATTGTATACAATTTTCTCTAATATTACATCGTTTATTTTATGAATAGGCGCTAAGAATGTATATGATTATATAACTCTTTCCTCCGTATTCCGCGTTTTGGCATCCATTCGGGCTAAGTGGAACAATAAAATAAAAATAAACACATGGCTCTGACCCAATATTACTACCCGAATACACGGCTTACATAATATTATTATTATTATTAATAAATAATGTAATATAATTTATGAAGATATTTACTCGCTTCAATGGAGGAATGGAATTAATCATATTTGGCATAATGATTTCAGTACACGTTTATAAAAGCTGCTAAGTTAAGTACGAAATGATCGTGTGTGTGTGTGTGACATGATAATGTGGTAAGAAAGCAACACGTTGCCCACACTTGTTTTAGAGAAGGGAAATAAGGCGAGTGGTACCTTGAGTGGGATGGGGCAACTAGGACATGATAATGTGGTAAGAAAGCAACACGTTGCCCACACTTGTTTTAGAGAAGGGAAATAAGGCGAGTGGTACCTTGAGTGGGATGGGGCAACTAGGAGATTGCTACAAAATATATTAATTGTACTAAGTCCCTCTTAAAGTAATTTGAAGTTTTTATAAAAATTATTATTGTGGTTGTAACTCACTATGGTGGACATACAGGCCAAGGCATCTCATCTGGATTGCTGATGAAGTGGAGGTCAGGGTTCAAACTCCGGCTGGGTGTATTGGGGGTGTTTACTAACTAAATGGTTACCCACTCTTTGTTCATTCTACCTTATTCATCCCTACACCATTACAGAAACTAACAGATGTATTGCTCGGACGGGAAGCTATCCGCCTATTTACATTACTAGGGTATGGATGAGGAAGATTAATTAAGAGTAAATGTACCCACATTTGTGTGGAGGGATAGAGGTGACCCCAAATAGGTTAAACCTGAGTACACCTGGCCGCAATCTAGACTGGTACGGGTAAATTGACATGAATTGATCTACAGGTTAGACAGTAAGACTTTTCTAACTATGAAATGGTGGACGGTAAGAATTATCGAAATGAGACAGAAGTTTGGATAAAAGAAGATTTTTTAAGGACATACATCTTTCTGAAAAAAGTACAAACTTTTAAATTTGAGACATTTATTTATAAATAATAAATCTTTCCTGGTTTCTCCTCACTTTTGATAGTTTAAATATACGTAGGTTATGCTGTATATTTGACCATTGTTAATTTTAAATTTTAAAAATTTAATGTTTTCAAAACTATTGAGAGTTTTATAAATGTTATCAATGTATTTGTAATATTTGTAGTTTGCCTCTATCCTATGAATGTTTACTAAACTAGTACGTATCAGTTATTGGTTCATTTGGAGACAGTCTGGATAAAATACACAAAGACCGGACTTTCTAATTCATCCATTCTTGGCCAAAATTAATTTAACAAAGTGGTCATTAATTATAGACAGGTCTTAGTTTGATTTAGAAAGCAACATACAGCTTGCTTCATCTGAACTGGCAATTTCTCATTTTTTTATCATTATCTTAAAAAGACAAACAAAAGTTGAACCATTATAAAATAAAATATTAAGGTGTATAAATAATACACTAAAAAGTTAAAGATTTACTATACACGAGTGATTTTAAAATAGAGATTTTATTTATCCATCTGTTTGGAGTTCTTGACATTTATTGTTTTGAAATAATTAGTCGAATTCAGTCTTTGAAACATGGCATTAAAAGCTAGTTGTACAATTCCAAAGATGCCCCCGTTGGTGGCAACATGAACTAAAAGCCAAAAGCATACGGTACAATTGGGTAATGATGGGGAAGTCGGGGTTGGATCTCTGCCCGGAATACTGAGGGTGGTTTTCCCAAATGATTTTCCACTCTACATCCACGAAAATATGGGTACATTTTCTCTAAATCCCATATTCATCACTCCCTCTTAATTAACGTATTTAAAATGATTATAGCCCGTATGAAGATAAATGTCAAGGGCTTAGACTAATTTAATATAGGGAAAGATGAATCCAAATGCCAATGCCGAATCCCGTTTTGAAATGCTCGACATTGAACGAGCTCCATCAAGACTTATATTTAGACTCCAAGCACTGAAGTAAGGGCCCCAAGTTTGATTACGGACATGGCTGAAAAAGTTAGCATTGGTTAACCGGAGCTCTCCCGCCCGTATGACTTCGTATTTTCCCTGTTCTAGTATTAACTTAGTTTGTAAGTCGTGTGCTGTTATAATCAGTTGGTAAAGAAAGTGTGCGTTAAATAATTTTTTTTACTACAGCCTGACCACTCGCTCACGAGGATAGGTTTGGCGGGCAATAACTGAGAGGAATGCGCTAGTGAGAGCTGGCTGTCAGTTCCCCAAGGCCGTACAAATAATGACCCACATAAAGATTTGAATCACGAGGACACAAAATTAATACTAATAAAACAACAGCGCAGGGAGCAGCACACGCGCCCTTCGTGAAGAATACCAGAGCCTACTTTGTGTTATCTCGCCTCGGCTTACCGATCGAGATTTCCACGAATTCCACACAATAATTTGCTACGTCACCTACCACAGTGCCACAGTAAGAAAATAAAACGCGTTTGAATCATGTAATGGAAGTGTAATCGTTTTCCAGGATTCGCTCCCTCATTCTCTCGAAAACGTGTCATTTGTTATCAAAATGAAGGGGAGTGAGCTGTAGCGCTATATTTTAGCTAGAGCAAGTACTAGGAAACAAGGGGGGGGGGATACCCCTTGGGAAACTCGCTGCATGGGTTTCAACTGAAATTCTGTTCATGACATTACTGAGAAATATTTCTCCCTCAACTTGGCTGTAGTCTACGCCTACCTGTCTTATAGATCTAATTAATATCCATCAGTGACTATTAACGCCACTGACGTCATATTAGACGTCCAATTGTGGGCCTTACCAAGGGGGATTGTGTGTTCAACATTTGTCCCCTACCCAATGTATTAGTGTAATAATGTATTATACTACTCCTTTTCAATGTCCAGGCCAGTTATTTATTGGAGTCATCATATTTAAAACATCTACAAAAAAATAAAGCTTTAAATTACTTAGAGACGAATACTGTGTAAAACTTTTTTTTTGTCATGCCTGTTGGATGACTTAACCACTAGTCATTAGGCCTAACTAGACTTCAGATAATAATAAGAACAATTTAATTGGGGGCATAGTATAAACTAAGTTTTGAAATTTAAATTTATAACAAAAGTTTCCTTGCTACACATTAAATGAAATTTAACTTAATATGGATCAATAAAAACAAACTCTTAAAAAAATGTATTTAATCATATACAACATGTTGAAATAGCGCCTTAAAATTTAAGTTTACCAAAATGTTTTAAAAAGGTGGTACTCGTGAACAGTTAATTTGAAATTAGGACATGTATTTGAACACTAGAGCTCTGATTCATACCAGCTGGCCCTTCAACCAGAGATAAATCTACGTAGATTATTTCTCCATTTATCGTCAACAATGTTATGGTAATATATAATAATCTCAACCGTATATAGCCTAATCGCGTCAGCACGCAGTTTTATGTCATTCTACTATATGTATTAGTTTGATATAAAGCTTATAATAATATTGAACCCTGATTTTTATTAGAAGCCCAATTTAAACCAACATCAATGATTGAAAGTCACTCAAAAATAGCACTCTAAAAATATGTCTTATTTGATTTATTAAAAAAAAGTTCATCCAGAGAGATATCCAAAGCTTCCAATGTCCGCGTATAGAGTAAAATAGTTAAATGGCGCTTGTCTAAAAGGAGGGTTGGAACACATTATTCACTTCATCAAGTCATGCACTAGCAAAATACTGACAGTTTCTAATGCAGTTAACATTCACACATCTTCTAAACATTTACGTCTTGCAGTAAGCCAACAGTTATTACTCCTTTCAAGCTAATTTCAAGAACAAATAAATGATGTATTTTGTAGGCTGCATTACTACTTATGTGTTAAAATCTCATACTCCTCAAATAATTATTGGTTACCTTGTTATTATTATTATTGCTTTCTAAACCAAGAATACTACAAGAGCATGATTTACAGATGTATTTAACGTACATATAGTGCGACAGCTTAGCTCAATCGATAGCATGTTTTTATACTGATTTAGAGACACTAGGTTTGATTCCTGATACCGTGGAACTTTTATTTTTAGTATAACATTTGTTTCTTCTTCTAAACTGATG
>CABFOW010008475.1:0-17865 GCA_902141385.1 Timema californicum | reverse complement strand
AGGTTGTTTCCGTTGTTTAAGCGCGCGTTTGGTCTTGTGCATTCATTTCCTTCACTTTTGTGGGTCAGTTTGTCAACATTTAGTAATTTTGTAGAGTTTGTTGAATTTTTAGTGTCATTCTATCGGTCAATTTTAAGTAATCAAAATCCGAGCCTTACGAATAATCTAGTAAAATATTATCAATGTTGACCACACAAAAAAATGGGTCCGTATTTTTTTTGTTTCTAAAAGGCACTTCTTAAGAAAATGGTAGTATATTTTGGTTGTTTGCTCGATGCTCATAGTGAAGTTATATGTGCCCCTCCGTCACGCCCCAGCGTCCAGAACTAAGCAACACCGCCCCCCAGTGCTAACAACTTTCCAATGCAATGTTGCCACCTTGAAGGGGCAAACCTACAAAATAATAATCAATTAGATCAAATAATATTGCAACCAAAACGGAGGAAAAGTTTAAGCTTAGAAATAATCTTTGGTGAGATGTTGGTATGAAGGATCTTTTGGAAAATGCACCTTTTTTCGGAGGCCATTATTTCACTACTTTTTTATAGCCCGTTCGGATTATACGCTTTCCCCGTCACAACACGAGAATGACGCCTAAGACCATTCGGTTACTGAAGCGGGTATCAAGAGATTAAATAGAAAATTAGGACTTTTAGTCCCGGTCTGTTGGCAACACTGTAGGTTGATACCGCGGTGCCAGTCACGCTATCCATCTCTTCCACTTTCTCCCTTACAAGGGGAGACGGAGAGTCTAAATATAGCCCCGTGACTGACGGAGACAATCCAGACTCCAAACGTAGGGTCCAGGAAGGACTCCTGGAGTAGAGAATGGCGCTAAATAATGTATACTCCACCGACATCTTAGCGAGCCTTTCTCAACAAACGTCCTGGCACTAATACTGTCGAACATACTAGCTTGCGAGCGTCCATAATGTAGTACCACGTCTCACTACCATTTCAAGTTACACGGACATGTTGAATGTAAGGAGCGAGTATGGGTGAATTTATACAGGATGTCCAGCCAAAATATAGTTTTAAATTCTTTGACTTCTAAGGTTTTCCAGAGTCAATGTGTCTTTCCAGGCACTCCTATATAGAAATATGAAATACACTTCACTTTTTTTTTTAACACCGCGTCTTACTATCCATTCGGGTTTTTTGATTTCGGGGTGTCATGGAAAAATCGACATTTATGAAAAATGCTTAGTACGATTTTTTTACGGTCACAATACTCTCTCTCCGAGGCGACGAGAGAAAGTATATGTGGTTTTCGCAATGCCCTCTGTGCATCGGGCTAGAACCGAAACTATTCTACTGATTGGGCTAAAACTTGGTATCCGGGGTGTTCTTCATGAGTCTATTCCGAGGGGTTTTTAGAATATATATCTAACCCTAGATATTAGGGTAGTTTGTTGAAGGAGGGAAAAATAAAGAAGAGAAAATCGATTTTCCGAAATTAGCTCTAATGATTTTGATCGAATTCTACATCTAGACAATGTTTATCATTATAAACAAGATGGGGATTCTAATTTTATCATGAAAAATACTTTGAGGGTACTGTTACATAGGGGAAAGTTTCCAATTTTCACCATTTCTCCGCAACTATTTGAGATACAAAATAACGTATTGTTGTAAAGTTGTAGTACTATTAAAGAAAAAAAAAACATTTTATTTAAAACATATTTTTATCAAAACCAATAATTATAGAGCTATAACAAATATAATATATACTTTTTAGTTCAAGTTTAAAAGGAATTTGATTATTATGCTCTTTGGTGGACAAATATATCTCTCTTTTCTTCATTTTTTTTGTAACAGTGTATATTATATTATTTCATTTGTGATATTTGGTGTAATATTTCTACAACAATGTAATGATTGACCTATTATTTCATTTCACTAATCTTACGAGTTTAGTTAATGTCTATTTTAAGATAAAAGCGGGAGAAGGTCTGTGCGGTGCACCGTACCATTTATTAACAAGTTTCAGAAACATTTTTAAGGAATCTAATCCCCCCCATCGAATGATGGTCACGAATCACCGGTAATCAATGACCGATTCAGCAAAATGTCCTCCTAAATAAACTGTTTGAAGTAACAAAACAAATTCAATCGATGTGCCGAGCCTGTCAATTTGGCAGTGGATCACTCCTCCTTCCTCTTTACAAGTAATTCAATTGCAATCCGCCGGGCAATTTTCCAGTCGAGGGCGCTAGCGGCTGTACTAGCACGATAACAGACCACAGCAAGGATGGAGCAGTCTGCCTTATGAGACCCCACAGACCTACCGAGATGAATACTGTACTTGTGTTATAGTGCCGCAGTTGCTATTAGGACAGTTATTACAATAACCAAGGAACTGTTTCAGAATTAGCCTAGGAGAATGGAAAACGATCATAGAGTAGAACCTTTTTTTAAATTCGAAAGCCGAACGTTTTTTTAAGTATCTAGGCAGCTGGTACACTAATGAATAACCTCAAAATATGCTACATGTAGGGCCTAAGCACACTATAGATAGATTTAAACACAAACTATAGGAGCTTGGAAAAATTAACATAAGAAAATTTGGAATTAATTCTGTTTTTGAACTTAAATGGCAATACATTGAAAAAAAAATTAATGATCTTATTTGTTGTAGTTTGCTTATCTTGACGTAATAAACAAAATCTTCTAGTTCATTGATTGCACTGCAAATGTAGTCTCATGTCTGGTTGGGATTCAGTGAATCTTCTTTTTTCCTATAAATCAACTACTCTAGCGTTATTTGATATTGGTTGGTATACGTTGGATTATTTAATCAAGATCGTTAAAATGGGTTTGAAATGAGAACAAACTCGACACAACAGTTGGCTTAGAATTATCCAAACAATTCCTTCTAAAATTCGAATTAAAGGTTATTTTTTACAATTCATTTAAATAGTAACTTCATGCAGAATTATGGTGAGTTAGAATTATACAATTTTTCTGATATAACAGATCCTACCAGTTTTATACGGGAAAAAACTAAGCCAACTGGTCAAAAGTCAGGCGCACTAATCGTATCTGCCCATTACTTATATAGTTTTCTAACCTTTTTAGGTGGCCGCATTGTCTAAAGCGTCCCTCTCACGTTAGTCTAGACTGACGATGACAGGGAGATCGGGGTTCGAATCCCGGTCGGGTGTACTGAGGGTGGCTTTTTCAAAAGGCCTTTCCATTACTTTCACACAAATGCGGGTACACTTTCACTAAATTCAAACATATCCATAACTCGTTATCATAATTAGCTACATATTCGTATAACCTGAACAGGTAGTAGTAATATGGGATGCTTAAAAAGAGTTTTCGATTTAGGCCTATTAAGAGAGGAATACAGTACAATTTTAAGCAGTCCTAGGTAAGTTATTTAACAGACCCGAACTTCTCAGCTTACCAACAGTTACAAATTAAATTACGAATCCAATCTAGTTTAATTCCCTCGCAAACCGCTCCCGAAAAACGAACCAATTAACTGCGTGCTCGTACAACACTCTACTACGGTCTCATTTGGATAAGAAGAAACTTTTTAGACAGATATAAAAGTCACTAAATAAATATTAATATTAACCTCCTTCGGTGTCTGAATGGTCTAAGGCGTCATTCTCCAACAAAACCTTTACCGTAAAATTGCCTGAATTTTCCAGGCTATACCTATAATTTGTAATCATCATGCTCTTGCAATCTAGACTATATTGTCGATGATAGGGAGATCAGGGTTCGAATTCCGGTCGGGTATAATTTTTTGTCCTAAATGGTTTCACACTCGCCTTACACGCAAATTCGGGCACACTTTTTTAAATTAAATACTCCTAATTTCTAACAAGCTAGTTAGTGTAGTACATATGCATTAACCTGAATAGTTAGTGAAACGCAGCGATAAAAATGTATCATATATTCATAAGTCAACTCATGGGATCTACTACTTTTGAGGATGACCTGGCGGTCTAGGGGTAAGGTGTCGAACTTCTATGCTGGCGGCCGGAGTTCAATCTTCGGTCCCGGCACGGATTTATCTGATTACCAAACCCTTCCTTCACCTCTGACAAGACATCTTGTGAATGTGGGGAATGCCAGGCCTCCACCGTGGTTCGGATTCCACGTTAAACTGTAGGTCCTTCATTTCATCTCACAATCACCCTACCATTACACATTAGCGTAAGTGCGTATAACTCGAACGGGTAGTAAGACGCGGTGCTAATAATAATNGCACAGATTTATCTGATTACCAAACCCTTCCTTCACCTCTGACAAGACATCTTGTGAATGTGGGGAATGCCAGGCCTCCACCGTGGTTCGGATTCCACGTTAAACTGTAGGTCCTTCATTTCATCTCACAATCACCCTACCATTACACATTAGCGTAAGTGCGTATAGCTCGAACGGGTAGTAAGACGCGGTGCTAATAATAATAGTAGTACAGCTTATGAAAGATAATAGAATCAAGATCTATAAAATAATATCGATATTTAAATAAATGTAATTCATTTTTTAAAGCGCGCACGTATACGCACAAATTACAGGGATAAAGAAGTTTGAATTTAAAGGTAGTGTACCCGCATCAGCACGGAGAGGAAACCTCCTAAAGAAAAAAAGATAGGTATACCCAACCGTGATTCTAACACCAATCGCCCCATCATCGGGAGTGTGACGCCTTATAACAACTTGACCACCGGAGCGGATGATATTAATGTCGACCGTACAAAAAAATAAAAGCAATATGTTTTTATAGGTTATTTCTACAATCCTACTAAAAGTGGAAACGCTGTAGCTATTTAAATGATTAAATTAAGCGGTACAAGCCCATCGAACCACGATACCTCCTAGCAGTTAGGCTGGTTCCAAGATGTCACCAACAATAAAGTGGTGTTTGACAAGAGACCCTTTATTCCCCCCCTGACATGCGCACATCACATGTGGCCGTGTATGGAGTGGGTGTGGTTCGAACCTAGCCGGTCTCTAGCTCGCCCACTGACCACAATACCACAAGGACGACCGGCCGTGGAATCACCTCGACCCCGTCGTTACTCAAACTGCGAGGCACGATCACCTGTGGCACGTCTTGAAAGAGCATGGTTAGACAAATCAGATCCAGTCCCGTTTGATGGAACATCTCCCTCTAATTATTTTTTCTACAACTATTTAAACGAAAATGCAGATTTTTTTTTGCACCGGGACCTTATACCTGTCTGGATTTTACACTTGTATTTTAAATACACTAGTGGTGGTGACTAGGGAGGTTATATTTGGAAGAAGTGTACCCGCATTGGCGTGGGGTGGAGTGGAAAACCATTTTGGGGGGGAAAGCCACAGTAAACCTGACCGAGATTCGAACCCCGATCTCCTCATAATCAAAATTCCGGTCTATAGCGAGAGTGACGCCTTAGCCCAGTGCTTTTCAACCTGAGGGGCGTGAAACAAGGGAGATGTGGAACACTTAGGAAATAACGTTACCAATCAGCCAAGAATTTTTTATTTCAATTCCTTTAACAAAGTAAAATAAAACCCAATCCAGTGGTCACATAGTCTAAGGCATCACTCTCGCCATATACTATACTTGCGATGACGGAGAGATCGGGGTCCGAATCCCGGTCGGGTGTACCGAGAGGGTTTTTTCATACATGGATCTCCATTATCTATTCACACAAATGCGGGTACACTTCATCTAAATTCGACCTCTCATTCCTGCTAACATATTAGATTAAGTAGTACATATGCGTATAACTTAAGTGAAATGCAGTGCTGAAAACAAAGTTATAAGTTTTTCTCGCCGTATTGGCAACACTGCCTACTAGTTGTAATAATACCATCTATTATGTGACCAACAAAATGGAAAACGCTTGTGCTCATGCACATGTTTATTTTTCAAGCCCGCAAGCCTCTGATTCCTCCTCCAACCCTCGGCAACAGCTACCATTGCGACCACGTGCAACACCACCTAATTTTCAACTCTGACTCATAAAAACTAAACAGAGCTGTCGACTAGTAGTGGATTTGCGGTGTGCTCTTGTCAAATATTAAACCCAATATTCAATAATTGATTAAAACAAATCAAACCAAACTTTACACTAATAACTGTTTGTACCTTTTTTTGCCACTGTTACATTGGATCTTTGTATAAAATAAAGAAGTGAAACGAGAACAACACTTTTAAATACTATTTTTAAAATAAATATCCAAGAAAAATATGGAAGGTAGAAAATTTATCTATCAAGCTTAACATTCGAGGACTGGCGCCGTTGCATTTTTGCAACCATCTGTAATATTCTAAATAACAATAAAAACACATATTTTAACAAGTATTATTATTATTATTATTGAAGCAATATTATTAAATACATATTTGAATAATGCATTTTTTGTATATTCTATTAACGGTTTAGGTGAAAAATTAGTCAGGTAAGCTCTTTAGATTCCCCGACATTTTTTTTATTCCCTGACATCAAATGAATTATCTGAATTTCCAGGTTTTCCTTGTGTGTAGCCACCATGAATTAGCACTAAAGGCGTATAACCTGAACAAAGAGTAAGACGCGATGCTAAGGAAAAACACTAAAGCAATAGAAAAATAAACATTTTAGTACAGCGTTGCATATGACAAGATTCTCCTAAAAAGTTATTAATATAATTTTGTTTCCAGTTACTTTCCCTCGGCGCCCACTTGACAAGTCTACCCCCCAAACCCAAACCCCCCTCTTCTTGGAGAGGGGCACTTTGACCTGAGGGCATGCCCGTGTATATTTTAGAATGTCGCGAAGGACCGAGGGTCTGCCTCACATGGGAGTATTTCTGCCGCCAAGTTAAACCGCTTTCGGGAACACTGCCAAACAACGAGGCAGGACAGTGAACATCCAAGGTAGAGAGAGCGGGACACAAGGGCAGGTCGTCACCTGCAGACAACCTCCCTTCGAACAACAATCTCTACACCATGGAGTCACCTGCAGACAACCTCCCTTCGAACAACAATCGCTACGCCATGGAGTCGCCTGCAGACAACCTCCCTTCAAACAACAATCCATACACCTTGGAGTCACCCGCAGACAATCTCCCTTCAAAAAATCTCTACACCTTCTAGTCACGTGCATACATCCTGCCCTCGAGCAATCTCTACCCCATGGAGTCACCAGCAAGCAGCCTCTCTCAAACAATCTCTACACCTTGGAGCCGACCGAGGAATTCATACACATACACTACTAACAAACTCATTCTTCTCGGACTCAACAAATTGGACCGTAATGGATGCAGATGCCTTCCGGTTAATAAACAACGACGTTCAACCAGACGACATTATAATGCGACACAATTACCGCTGCTTGACAACCCGTGGCATTGCACTCTCCAACTGGCGGTCAATTACTGCACTGCATCGTTAGGAACTAGGATCAATCCTGAGGATTTTAAGGGGGCTGCCTCGGTAAGCGAGAAATTGCCGCGCAGGCTTTCTGCTCTAACGCAATATTTAATTCTACGAGTTATTTCAAAATATGGTTCACACAAAAATAAGGCCGAAAAATGCCAACAGGACTCTTTTTCCTTAACAACCAAATAGTTTGAGTCTTATTGATACAAACAAATGCGTGAATGTGTGGCATTAACAAGTTTTTAATCATATTTGCGGAGTTATTAGACTAATATTGATGAAAAAGGCTCTAGATTTAGCCTCCTAACTAATAGGTCTAAAGTAATTTTTCAATGGGCCCACAAGAGAATATTTAATGATATTTAAGACTCAGGAGTGAGCTTTCCTCTTTACCCAGATATGAGAAGTTTCCTAGTTTTCTTATTAACATGACAAAGAATGGTTGTAGGTGAGAGGCTAAAGAGAGTATAGGCTTAGGCAGAATAGAGTAGTAGTTCTATAAAACCACACAGACCATTGTATCTTATGCCGTGTTGCCTGACAGCGATTGATACTTTCTCGCTGACAGAGGCGGCCGTCTTAAGAGCTCATCTCACGACCAATTATTTGATATATTAGAAACAAGATTACCCTCGAGCAAGTAAGCTTATCAAGTGCAGGTTCTTTAACTAAACAAAAGCGAAATTGAGTTTTAGTCTAATAAATGACTGATTTTAAAAAAATCTGTGTTTTCAAATATTACCAGAACATAGTCCTGCTAGTGAACGTACAGAGGCCAGAGCAGAGCCCTGCCCGTGAGCGTACAGAGGCCAGAGCAGAGCCCTGCCCGTGAGCGTACAGAGGCCAGAGCAGAGCCCTGCCCGTGAGCGTACGGAGGCCAGAGCAGAGCCCTGCCCGTGAGCGTACGGAGGCCAGAGCAGAGCCCTGCCCGTGAACGTACAGAGGCCAGAGCAGATCCCTGTCCGTGAGCGTACAGAGGCCAGAGCAGAGCCCTCCCCGTGAGCGTACAGAGGCCAGAGCCCTGCCCGTGAGCGTACAGAGGCCAAAGCAGAGCCCTGTCCGTGAGCATACCAAGACAGGAGATCATGGAGCGGACTAGATAGGCTAGCTATCATATGATCACACATCGCCAATACAGATCTTTCCAAATAGAGCCTGCTGCTGTCTTTTAACTGTTCCACTACCTTCTTGCTCATGGTTGGGTGCTAAGTCTACGGTGCAAGGTGCTTCTAAAAAATACTCCCCTCCCTCCTTTCAAATAGATGGGGAGAAAACGCCAACCTTGTTGAAATTCCCGTAAAAGGAGATGTGATATAAAACAATAAAAGGGAAAACAGCCATGACACTAAATGTTAGTATAAAAATATAAACAGGTCTACTAAGATTATAATAAGAGTTGAATAAATTAGTTTTTAATTTTTAATTATAAGCGCTTTTGGAAATAATTGATAGTAACAGATTGGAGTCATATAAAGACAAAGTGAAATTTAAAATGTTTTTAAACCTAAAACTTACTGTTAAGCTAGCAATTTTAAAAAGTTATTTGTCTCCCTCTATCTTCTCCATCTACCAGCACCGGCTTCACATATCATAGTGATGTCGAGGGAAAGGAGGAAAAGGAGAGAGATATATAATGGCAAGGAGGAATTGGGAAAAGGAGGGATAGGGGAAAGGAAAACAAAGAATATGGGAGAGGGAGGAGGGAAAAGAGAAGATAGAGGGAGGAATTGGGGTTAGGGTAAAGAAAGAATAGGGAAGAGGACGAAGGAATAGTAAGGAAAAACCTGAGGAATAGTAGAGGAATGAGAGGAATAAAAGGGGGAAGAGAGGAGTCATAAAAGAGTGAAGAGAGGAGGAATAGGAGTGAGAAGAAAGGTGGAGGAAATCAAGAAATAGGCAAGAGGGGTTAAGGTCGAGAAACGGAGAGGAATAGTCGAGGTAAGGAGAGAGGTTAGGGGAGGGAGGAAGAGAGTCGAGGTAGGGAGAGAGATTAGGGGAGGGAGTAATATAATAGAGAAAAGGAAAGAGGGGTTGGGGAAGGAAGGAATAGGGTAGAGAAGAGAGTAAGGGAAGGTAGGAATAGAATAGATAAAATGAAGTTAGGTGAGAGAGGAAAAGAATAGAGAAAATGAGGTTAGGAGAGGGAGGAATAGAATAGAGAAAGTGTATGGTTAGGGGAGGGAGGAGTAAGGTAGAGAAGAGAGAGGAAGGGGAGGGGAGAGATATATTCGCTTCGTCTTACCTCCTTCCCGGGCTGTCCACACATTTGAGATGAGGAAGGTAGAATTTAGTAACGTAATTTGTTTCTATATTTGTAAAGGGATATTAGGAAATAATTTGTTTAAAAACCACCCTCAGTACATCGCTATTAGTCCCGTCCCGTAACCAGCAGATTAGAATAAATGAGTCTAACGTTTAGGCCACGTGACCACCAATGCGGGTCACAGAGCTTATTCTTCAAAACCAATTTCGGTAAGAAGTGCCTTTTGTAAAACACAAACACAAATTTTGCTGTCAACAGTGAAAATATTTTACGATTTTATTAGTTTTTTTTAACACGGTATCTTACTTACCAACCTTTCGGGTTATACGCTTATGTACTAATTGCGCTGATGGTTTTATGGATGATTACGGTTTTAGTTAGAGGAATAATACTCGCATTTGTGTGTAGCAAGATTGGGAAATAGTTTTTTTTTAAAACAACCTTAGTACACCCGACCGAGATTCGAACCTCAATCTCCCAGTCATCGACAGTCTAAGCTACTGAGAGAGTAACGCCTTAGATTATACAGCCAACGAAGCGGGTCTATATTTTATAAGTGATAATTTCCATCAAAAGTGGCAGTGAATCGACGTATGAATACGTCAAAGTAGATCTAGTTGCTTATATTATTAAGGCTCTTCATATAAAAAGTGGGCTGACGTAATCAAAGCCATCGAAGACAGTGAGAACAAGTATGTGAGTTTTGTGGCCGACAGTTTAAAAGGCCACACAAGATGGCAACATTTAAAAAAAATACCGCGCCCAGAAGCTCCCCCGTTTTGGTAGTCAACAAACTACATTCAAATCGGCAAGGTTATTATGTTATTTCTTCGCTCTCCTTACCTGTCCGATCTTGGCTCGAGCCTAACCAACATTATGACTAATGTCGAGAACAGTCTGTCCGGTTCGAGAACGGCCACCTTTCACCTCACAGTGAAATACTTGTTGTTCGTTTCTGTAGCAGTTTTTTTTATCCCGTTTTATTAGTCTGATTTTTAAAAAGAGGAAAACTTTCTAAACCACTTTAAATTTTTTTTTTAAATATTCATACGTTAAGTCATGTGATGTGCGCCTGTCAATTCCAATGTAAATTATCAACACCTGTAAAATAATAATAATAATAATAATAATAATAATATAGAAAAGTGGTATCAGTGTTGGCTGCAACAAAATGTTTTTAAGACCTCCCTATGGAAAATGGACCGATACCTTAGCTCAGTAGGTAGCGTGTCTGCCTACTGAGCTAAGAGTCCCAGGTTCAATTCCTAGCTTGGCTGAAAAATGTATAATTGGTGAAATTCTGGTTCCCCTGATCACAGTGATGAATCTAAGAACGAACAGGGGAAAGTAGATGGTTGTGTGTGTTATTTTGTTTTATGAATCGTATTGATATAATTATTCGGATTGGAAAGAACACGTTAAATGCCTCAAATAATAAAACTTAGATGAAAATGGGGAGTTTGCCATGACGAGGCGACGAGGGCCGGATCCTCCGTGCAAGTGGTGTACTTGTCAGCCGTTTGGAGCTATACTTGGTCAAAACCAGGGCACGGCCCCATATGACGTGACTGCACAGGCGTCGATACTCTAGATTCAAGCACCAGTTTTATCACGTGGGGGTGTTGATAAGTCACCCCCTTCACCCAGAGCTTAAATTCCGGGACTAGGGGTTGGGTCGTTGTATTATTATTATTATTATTAGCACCGCGTCTTACTTACACACTCACGCTAATGTGTAATGGTAGGGTGATTGTGAGATGAAATGGAGGACCTACAGTTTAACGCGGAATCCGAACCACGGTGGAGGCCTGGCANACGCTAATGTGTAATGGTAGGGTGATTGTGAGATGAAATGGAGGACCTACAGTTTAACGTGGAATCCGAACCACGGTGGAGGCCTGGCATTCCCCACATTCACAAGATGTCTTGTCAGAGGTGAAGGAAGGGTTTGGTAATCAGATAAATGTGTGCCGGGACCGAGGATTGAACCCCGGCCACCAGCATAGAAGTCTGACACCTTACCCCTAGACCACCAGGTAACCTGGGTCGTTGTAATAATAGATACCTACCTACCTCTGAAATGTTCACTTGCCACGACAGAGCTGAAATAAGAAACTCCCAGTTCAATTCTCGGAAACGGGCGATTTTTTTTTAACGTATGCCACCAGTGTTTGCCGACTAGACATTCCTGGTCTTCTAATGACAGTGGTCGATAAGTAGCCCTCTCCTGAGATTGGGACACCACGTAGATGTGGTTACTTTAGTCCACTTAGATAATGATGGTATGGTGATTGTTTAAATCTTAGACCTAGCTTAAGCCTAGTTACTACCAGCTTCGGTGGCCGCGTGGTCTAACGCGCTATTCTCACAGTAGGCTAGACTGACGATGCGAATTTCTAAAACCATCAGCATAATTAGTACATACGCGTATAACCCGAACAAGTGCTAAAAATAAGTCTAATTATTCGGACCGTAGGAACAATTCCCCTTCGGGAAAAATGCTTATGATAGACTACCACAAGAACTTGAGCACGCGACCTATAGATTAGTTGCCAGGAGTGCCGACCACTAAACCAGGAGGCCAGCCGAAAATAAACACACACACACGCCGATTTTTTAGTATTATCAACTCCCCCCGATTTGTATGTACTAGTTATGAGCCAATGGATCTGCCAGGATGTACTTGGCCGAGGATAAGTGGGGATGATATGATTACTTGTGTGCAGTGGCGGCTCGTGTATAGGCACTGGGGAACTGCAGCACCCCCTATTTCCACTTGATATTATCGATTACATTTAATATAATTAGTCCTTTTTTCTCTATGTCTTTATTTTTTGTAGTACAATATATATTGCTTAAGCTTAATGTCAGTACATCAGTAGCCATCCCCCAGTTTATGAAAAGATACAAAATTCTTTGCATGGAACTGTGCGCTTCACAGTGCCAGCAACGTGGTGTTTGACTTATGAGCATGCGCACATAGGAGAGGGTGGAGAGGAAGGCGGAACTTCCAGGTAGAGAAAGCACTGCTTCTATAGCAGTGCCGGCTCTAACGTGATGGTGGAAGAAGTTTTTTTACTCAGCGTGTGTTGTTTTTAAAAACAGTGTACCATATTCTTTAATGTGATAAAGTGTAGAAGAGTGTATAGTTAGATTATTATTTGGTTTCCACATATTCTGTTTGATTCATTTTTTTCGGTTCTTTTATTTAACAGAAAGACTAAATGCGCTTGCAGTACTTTCAATGGAGAAATATTTCCTCGATTATCATCCAGAGATCAAGGAGAAAATTAATTTGCGCAAATTAAAACAAAAAGAATGGATTTCATTTTTAAATGAATAGATCAAGCTTGAACTGTAACAATTTAAGTTAAAGTAAGAAATGTTTGGTTTTTTTTTAAAGATTTTATCAAGTTCCTGAACAAATTCTCTTTTTATACACGTTTTTTTCCTTTTACACAATTTTAAAACAAAGGCTAAAAATGTTCTGGATCAGCACCCCCACTAATTTTAGCTATGAGCCGCCACTGCTTGTGTGTGTTCGTGATTGACGTTAAACTTGGGTTTATAAAGGTTTATTTAATACTACTATAATATTACACATGTGATGTTAATAGTGAAGTTAAAATGAATATAGAGAAGCGAGTGACCGAACGAGGTGGTATGAGGTTTGGCTTGTCCGACTGCTAGGCGGTCCCTGCACGGTCGTCGAACCTAGTTCCCTGGACTCGAGCGGCAGCCCCGACTGGTACTTGATGAACCCTACAACTTAGCCCACGTGGTCCCGTGACAAGCAGCGTGACCTCCTAGCTTACGATCTTCCATAGTCAGCCCCGAGTACCTAAAGACCACCCCCCTTTAACCGGGCCGCTGGTCTGATTCCTTGCTCAGGACTACTGACCTTTTGCGTCCATTCCTCTAGTTTGTTTATTGATTCATCATAACAACCTCGCAACATTCGTTATGTCATTCGCCAATCACAACAGAAAATGTTTGCACAAACGTGCCTTCCAATTGAGGCCGTTCGATGACAGTATGTTTAAATATCAACTGTGGAGATAGGATGAAATAGTATGGATTAAAAAGCAAATTGGGGACGGGAATTAAACTGGGAAGAGGACGAGAAAATTACCTCGATTGTAGCAGGTTGGGATTTAATCTTCGGTCTCCCTACCCGAGTCAGGAATTGCAGCCACAACGAGGTAGACATGTTGACAGTGTGTTTCAAAATTCACTAAAATAATTAATTACACCAAGAACCTCGAGAACATACAAAAATAGAAAAGCAAGCGTGTGTAATAGACTAGAAAGTGTACCCACATTTGCGTTGAGGGAGAATAAACCCCCAATTAGGGATAAACCAACCTTAAGTACACACGACAGGTATTCGAACCTAGATCTCCCCGTCATCGGCAGTCTTATCTACTGCGAGAGTGTGAAGCCTCAGTCAAACCATTCGATCACCGAGCCGGGTTGTCAGACGTGTTGGCCGCTTCTCCAAAACTACCATTTTTAAGCGGATCTTTTAAAAATATGCGCCGTTATCGACCGGTGGACATCTCTTGAGCCTGGTTGAGGAAACTGCGGGTGTCGCTTCAGGGTGGATTTGTGCACGCAGTCTACAGACGACGCGCAAAGTTAAGTGTCCGAGTTTAGCCTTGATTGCAAGTTGGTAAACCGACAATACAACAGTGGTAAGGAGTATCCTGTAATTATATAGACTCAATATGTAGAGGGGGGGAAGCCCCCTATTTTGAGTCAGTAAACTTCTGTCTAGCGAGTAAATTGCTGCGCTACTCATGCAAAATCTGTTCTAAATTAGCGGTCAACGTGTAAATTAAGCTTGAATCGTACGTCAGTTGTTATTAGTGCCTTGGTGAGCCTATCAGGTATAAAAACCTGCTAATGAAGAATAGCCAACACCGACAAAAGGGGGCGTTCAAGTAGTACATAAGCACATGTTTAACACCCCACCCCCTTGTAAGCAAAAATAAGCAAATGCCTGACCCCCCTAACCCTCTAGTTTACGCAAGATTTGTCAACTTTTTTTAAAAATGTGTTCACAGGAATAACCACCTTTTTTCATGCAATTTTGCCTATAGCCTGGAACAGGTAATACGCGATGATAAAAAGATTTAAAACGCATGCAATTTATAAATTGCTGGTAATTATTAAAATATAGGTGTAAATTAATATGGCGAAATGATTGACAGTTAACAATGGTATACAATTAATTTAAATTTATTGAACAGGTAAAATTAAAACAAGTTAGAACATTATAAAGAATTAAATTTTGACTTTACTTTTAGTTGAAGTTAAAAAAAAATACTAGTGAATAGATGAATATTATATTTAAAAAACCAAACCTACGTCTAAACCGATGACCAAAATCCTTGAATCCATGTCTCAAAACTTTCAATTATTATGTTTCTATTGGGGGAAAAGTCAGTAAAACTTTAGATTACTTCTATAGCCTTCTCCAATTCCTCGTTTAGCCACTCAACATCTTCATTGCTGCCCGAAGTCCAAGCGGACTTCAATTTTCCCCGTCTTTCTCTGTCTTACGTAAGCATTGCTCTGACCCCCTCCCCACTTAAGGTGCTTACTTAATACTTGAACGCCCCCAAAGAAGAATGAATAGCCAACACAGACAAAAGATTCCTATCAGGGCTGCCAATATTTAATCGATACAAAATCTCCGGTATTTTCTTCAAAAAGGAATTTTTCGACCCACTTTAGAAGAGTGGTAAGGTGACCTGGTGGTCTAGGGGTAAGGTGTCGGACATCTGTGCTGGGGGCCCGGGGTTCAATCCTCGATCCCGGCACAAATTTATCTGATTACCAAACCTTTCTTTCACCTCTGACAAGACATCTTGTGAATGTGGGCAATGCCAGACCTCCACCGTGGTTCGGATTCCACGTTAAACTGTAGGTCCTCCATTTTATCTCACAATCACCCTACCATTACACATTAGCGTAAGTGCATATAACCCGAACGGGTAGTATGACGCAGTGCTAATAATGATAATAATAATAATAGAGTGTGGTAAAAACAGGTTACAGCTTAATTTTCATAAAAGAGTTTTGTGAGGTCGTGTGATTAGTGTTTACAACAGGATGAGCCTACTGTGATGGGGAAATATACACGCAGTCGTTAGGTAACCCATTGTTTCAGAGGGAGGGGGTAGTGGTGGGGTTAACACGTGTTTGAATCAGTGTAGTTAGTCCTTCAGTTAGTTTTCTACGCCATGCCTAAGTTTTGATATTTAAGGCGCTGGAATAGTCGATTTAAAAAAAACTCTTAAGCGCCAGAAAGCAAGCGGGTTTATAGCGTTCCTGGGTTGAGCTGCCCGCCAGTAGAACAGACAGGGGAGGAGAAAAATACAAATGACATTACAGTATGTTGTAATAAATGGCATTCTATTCCCAAAGATCCATTCTACGTTGCTATATCAGTTATCTTTCGTTTCCCGGGAATTTAGTTCTTAATTATCACCAGAAATAGGTGGATTTTTTAACTTTACGGGACGATCACTGGATGGTTTAGAGATAGAGCACTGCCACGCTTGGCCAAAAGCCCCAGGTTCCCTTCCCGTGTCCAAGTGTCATTTTTCAATTTATTCTAATATGATTCAGATATGGCTGATTCCCGTAATTATAATGTTATTTTATATATATTGACAATATATGTAAAAAGTGATGGGTACAGATCACATGACTTGACGTACAAATATGTGAAAGTAGATCAAGTAGCTTTTTCTAGCAGTCAGATGTGTCTCGTAAGAAAAATTGGAGTAAATTATATCCGTACAGGTTTCCATTATAATATTAAAGTATTATTATATCTGATATAAGGCAGACCCGACGTTAGTGACACATTCAACCACCAAGCGCTGTAGTTGATACGTGAATGTGAGAAAAGAACTAGAATATCTGTTATTGCTTTATTTTAATTTATTTGATGTTTCTTATGTTAAAATGCTTATTAAAACCTAAATTTAAGTGGGAACTCGGTTTTTTATTAATTGTTTGTGGAATTTAACGTGCATTTTCTGAACTGACAGATTATATCAGTACACAACTTAGAAACCACATTAAATCTAGAACAGTCAGCACCCCGGACATTATTTCATCACTGCAAAGGGAAAACACACTACACCGCGTCTTACTTACTACCTGATCAGGTTTTACGTATATGATAAATTTATCTAATGGAGTAGGAATGAGAAAGGAAGCATTTTAGAGATAATCTACCCACATTTACGAGGAAGGAGAGTGGTAAATCATTAGGAAAACCACCCTCAGTGGACCCGATCAGGATTCAAACCTTTATCTCCCCATGCTGGGAATCGAACCGAGGACCCTTAAATTCAGTATGCAATCACTATACCAACTGAGCTTAGGTGCCTGACTAAAGTTCTAAATCTGGGAGATATCCCGATTACATGCGCACCATTTAAATATGTGGTAAAATGTTCCACCTCCCTTCTTTAGTTGGCGAACGTCTGGCCGTGAAGTCACCGATGTCTGAACAATACCGCGTGCGCGGAGAAGGAAAGTGACCCTGGTTGGGTCCTACCCACGTGACGCAAGGCTCCACTGGGCCATATTAGGGCAGACAGACCTAAGGGGGACCCAGATCACAGCTCGGGACAACAACGTGTGAGCGCCGTTTAGCAGTCTGGTCTTGAGACAACCGGGGACTCAAACCAGCCACCTTAAAATAATTAATAGATCTACTTTCACATGTTCAAGCATCAAAACGTGGGAACTGTCGCTGTAACTTTATATATTATAGTAGATATACGACCCGAAGGTCAGTCCTGACCTGCTACCTTTTAGTCCGGATAGAGTACGCAGGAAGAAGGTATTCCCTAAACAGTCAATGTTTTCAGCCCGGAGCGAGGAGGTAGAAAGAAGGTTCCTGCCGCGGTCCGCCGCTTCCAGGTGACGACGAACGGTACCAGCCTGGCCAGGCCTTGTTAGCCTGGAACGTCACCTCACGGTCGACGCGGCGGAAGTATCTGGGCTTATTTTGGGTATTTCTCTAACGCGACACTTGCTACAAAAATGTTAGACAAACAGCCTCAAGGGCTGTGTGTGTGTGTATAGTAGAGATTAAAATAATCCAATCATCCATTCGACCTGAACTTATTAAGTGAATACTGGGAGATTGGTTGACCCAAGACTAGACTATAAATACAACCCTCAATCCTCCATTTGACCT
>CABFOW010008474.1:0-17887 GCA_902141385.1 Timema californicum | reverse complement strand
ACCTTCCCAATTCCTAATCCATTAGAGTAATTAGTACTTAAAGCGTATAACCCGAACGGGTAGTAAGACGCAGTGCTAAAAAAAAATATATTGAGCTAAAATTTGGTATCCAGGGTTTTTATAAGGTTGCTTCAAGGGGTTTTAGGAAGTAGATATCCATCCCTAAAATTAAAGGTAGTTATTTTTCTTAAGGGTGCAAAAAGAAAAAATCTATTTTTATCAAAATGTTCTCAAATGATTTTGAATAGATATCATTTTAAGCATTGATCAATATTACAAACAAAATGGATACTCTCAATTTTACGTCAAATTGACTATAAGGGTAGGCTACTTTATAGAAGCGAAAATGTCCGTTTCTCCACAACTATGAGATACTAATTACCTTTTCGTTGAAAAATTGTAGTATTCTAAAGATAAAAAAAACTTTTATAAAACTAATAGTTCCTATGATATTATCAAATAGATTAATACAATTTTGTGAGCTTTAGTTATATAAAGATACTAAAGTTTTAACGCAATAATTCTCAAATGGCATAGAGTAAGTATCTAAAAAAGTTGTTCATTTTACGAGCTAGAAAGTCAGTGCGGAGTACCATACCATTTTTTTTAACATAATGTATATAATTATATACATATACTGTTTGCGAGTAGAATATCATCCATAGCTACAAAATTTTAATTCATTTTATGTCTATTTTTTGCATTATTTTCACCTAAAAAGACCTTTATTTAAATTATACTTCTAAAACCCACTTAAATCAACAATCTTTCAAAGTCAATACCGTCTAAATTCCAAATAAAGTTTTGAACTAAAGAATACCGTAAGTATTCACATTTTATCCATAAGAATCATCGGATTGCTTGGCCTCATGACGTCACTCCAAGCGGAGCTGTCACAACTAACACTCCGGCCTTTTGCTAATGACGGCCGTGATTACAAATATATTTTTCTACCCATTTTTCTTTAAGGAGACTTTTTTTTTCAAACCTCTAATAACATATTGCCCATTTTAATTTTAATAATAGTAGTAATAATACATAATAAATTTGTTTTTAACTTTCTAAAATAACACAAAATATTTTGAGTGAAATAAAATACATTTACAAAATAAAAATGGTTCATTGGACCCAACACCCATTAGAGTGCTATGACCTTTTATTTGAACAGTCTATCATGATACAAATGAAAACTTTCTGATTTTCTTAAATGATCTAATTTCTAGTAAAAGTTTTACTATATAGGAAAGATATTTATATTGTAATAATCGAGCTATAATTCCATGTCCCCTATGATAATTGTATGGACTAACGTTATCATAATTAAATCCTATTGCAATTATCACATAATGGTGGGGTGGAAAATAGAAGCCTTATTGATTTAGTTGTCCAAACTTTTATCACGTGATCATGATTGTAATCTACTTCGTTCAGACAATTTTGTTTGACAGGACAAAGGTGATTTATCTATCTAGTATTTATTTGTCCAGTGTTGACTTAACTAGTTATTGACAACTTTTTTTGTTCCATTCAAAGACGGTAAAACAAGCACAAGCAGTGTTGTTTTTAAATATGTAGTAGTGACGTATATTTATAAATTATCTATGAAAGTAGATATAATAAAACAATGTTCAAAATTATATCTATAAATACCGATTGTGTTAAAGAATGAAGCCAACTTTTATGTACTAAATTTCAAATATTTTGGTAACTTAAATGACATTTAACATATTTTTTTTTAGCACCGCGTCCTACTACTCGCTAGGGTTATACGCCTATGTACTAGTTACACGATTGGGTTATAGATTAGGAAGGCTTAATTGAAAGCAAATACACCCAAATTTGCGTGGAGGGAAAGTGGAAAACCATTTAATGCACTCGATTGGGATCGAGCTCCGATCTCCCCGCCTTAGGCAGTCTAGTCTAAATTTGGTAACTATTTACATTATAAACATTTTGTTATTGAGTAACTTCTTCAGTTCTTTCCATATACTATTATGTTAATGTTCAAAGCCCAAAACTGGCCACGTCACGAACTGGCTGGATCATTTGCACATTGGGCAGCTGGTCCAGCCAGACTCGCCAGTGCCCGAATAGCTGGTTAGTATTACACAACACAATCCTATACTAACATATCCTAACCGCTGGGCATTACAATAGTAGCCAGACCTTTCATCCATATTCCATAATAATGATTAATTATATAGCGAGGCACTGAAAAGGGAGAGGAGAAATTATTATTATTACTATTATCATTATACATTTAATGCTTTGGTCAATTTCCTGCGGCCATATCTAAAACTGATAGGCCACAGCCCGAACTGCTGGTATATAATTATATATTTCGTGCTTTGGCAGATTTCGATGGCTGGTCATTTTGTGGGCTGGCTAGACTTCGGGCTTTGACCATAACATAATATACACAAACTGAATTTATTAATGAATTTCCTGAAAGGCACAATTATATTGGTTCTTTTATGTACTGTCTGATCGCTTAGCTAATTCATTAGCATGTTTTCCCACTAATTAAAGGGTCCCTTTTTAGATTCTTGATGAGGGTTATGAAGCAATTGAGCGAATGAACTGGGGAACGAGGAATCGCTAGTCTTTTCTTTTCGATATTTTTATTTCATTGGGACATTCTGTTAGGTTAGGTTAGGCTAGGTGTCCTTCGTAAAGGGCACAAGGTTTCCCCTGTTTCTTTCAATCATTTTCAAACTTTTAAAATAACCTTAAATAGGTTGTGTATACAATACAAACAGATATAATGAAATTTTTATGGCGAAGGTATAATTCGTAGTCACGGAACCCAAATTAACTATTTGGCATAGTTGGTGGATTCACTCAATATTAGCCAAACCGAGTAGGGGAAAAAAACATTCCTCTATTCTATCCTTTGTACCCCTGTCTACATATTTAAGTACTACTTCGCTCAACCGCTACATATTCTCTGCAAGGACATAAAATTCTATCTCTTATAAATTAGAGATGTTCTTTCAGTGGTTGTTAAATTAACAGTATGGGTTTGTATTTGCCTAGGAATCAAGCTAGGAAATGCAGCTAATAGGTTATAGTAGGTGTTATAAAACTAATGTCCTTAGCTGTGGGTATATAAAAATGTCATAGTAGTAATTATTTCATGCCAGCATTGTGGTTCAATGAATGAGAGTTAAATAATTTGGAAGTACTTACCAGGAAAATTTAAGGACGTGTTTCAATAAGGTTGTGAGATTCAATTTCTAGTTACAGTTATCTATAAATAATAGATTAATTTTTTTGTGAGGTTGATTACACTGTATTTTTACATATTAAAATATAGTATTTCTATTTTTCATTGCCACGCCATAAAAATATCAATCATAAGACATCATTAAATGCTAATGTACTAATATTTGCTTTTAAAATAACTATGTTAGATTATTTATGGCTGTGTTCTAGTTTTTATATATTGTACACAACTGGCATAAAACATGTATTTTGTGTGGTTAATCTGTTCAGAAAGTTCAATACATTGCAATGAAGTTGAATTTGCTACCAATAACGTTAAAAGAGAGTCGATCAGTCATATTAATGGATAATAATTGTCTTTTTTTCTGTTGCAGGAATTATGTTGGAAGCACTCTCAGTATGTTAACTTAACAAAGTTTCAATGAACCCTACTATTTAATTGTTGTTTTTTCACAAACAACAATCACTTGAATATATAACTGACATGTATGTAATAGTTGAATTTTTAACAGTCCAATGGAAAATAAAGCCAAACTTGGCGAAAATTTAATACTGAATTTTGAAATGTATTAGTGATAAATGATAACTAATGTGAAACAGTTGGGATAAAAGGTATGTATTATGATTTAATCAATGTATTATTCTCCAATATTTTTTTTAATATCTACTTTATTTCAAATCAATACTATTATTTCTATGGACAGTAGGCCTTGCTTTCTCTATTTAAAAAAATGTTAAATACATCATGTTAAGAATGAGGTAATGTTCTTATTGTTACTAAAGTAATAATATTTCTTCTTGGATTTAATATTGAAATATCCGCTATAGTTTATCCTTGGATTTAAAGATTATATTTTTCATTGGTTATCAAACTATACAGACGACAAATGAACTGTATACTGAATAATACATTAATTCATAGGGAATAACGGTTGTTCATGTGGTTTAAGACCTCAGTCTCGCAATAAATTATGTATATGATTTTTTAATCTGTCAAAGTCGTTTGACTTAGGTTCAAAGAATCTCTCTGAGAAATTTCGATGGTCAATTTCAAGGTTCCCCCCTGCGGGACGGGGTTTAGAATAGTCCCGCAGTAACCCCAGCTTGTCGTAAGAGGCGACTTGAAGTGGAGGATTCTGTGCAGGACAAATCCATTCTAAATCTTTCCTTTAACCTCCTTTTATCTTCCTTCCATTTTTCTCTCCTCCCTTTTTCTCCTCTATCTTTTTATTCTTCCTTCTCCTCAAATCTCTTTTTATTCTTCCTTCTCCTCAAATCTCTTTTTATTCTTCCTTCTCCTCAAATCTCTTTTTATTCTTCCTTCTACTCACCTCTCTTTTTATTCTTCCTTCTCCTCACCTCTCTTTTTATTCTTCCTTCTCCTCACCTATCTTTTTATTCTTCCTTCTCCTCACCTCTCTTTTTATTCTTCCTTCTCCCCTCTCTTTTTATTCTTCCTTCTCCCCTCTCTTTTTATTATTCCTTCTCCCCTCTCTTTTTATTATTCCTTCTCTCCTTCTCTTTTTATTATTCCTTCTCCCCTCTCTTTTTATTATTCCTTCTCCCCTCTCTTTTTATTATTCCTTCTCCCCTCTCTTTACATTCTTCCTTCTTCTCCCTTAGGTTCCTTTCCCTACGTCTTTATTATTTTCTCCCTGCCGTTTAGTTCTGGACGGAAGCTTCTGGCTTCTCCGTTGACGACCTTAGCAGCTAACCCGGCTCTTCTCGGACAATTACTAGATACCTCTGCACTTGAACTACTTCATGAAATTGAGCTGGTGTTAATATCTAGGTAGAGGGGCCTTAGGGATGACAATCACCGGGTACCCTAACTTGAGAAAAGACCGGCTGCGTTTATGAGGGTCCGAACGTAAAATTGGCACTTTCCTGCACCCTCTTGCTGCGAGGACCTCTCTACTTGCGTTGCCCCATGCGAAGGTTATCATTTATAGCGTCGTTTGGGGATTACCGTCGGGAGGGTTAAAAGAGCCGCATGTGGTAGTACCAACTTGGATCGCCCTGGGCCTACAATACGAGTACTGTGAAGGTTGTCCCCAATATGAAGCATGGCCGACTTTATTGTGGCAGCTGGCACCGTACTGCCAAAACCCGCTGGGAACTCACTGCCCGGCCCTGCAAATGGCTGTATTAATGAAGAGGTGGAAACGGGTAAGGCCGCCCAGCCCTTTACAATTAAAAATCTTGTAAGTGGGGAGGGCCCAACACGCTTTGTGGTAATATCTAGAGTAGACGACGGGGAGACCCTGAAACGTGCCAGCCCACTTATCTTCTAAAGAGTCATAAATGGTGCTGCAAAACCAGAGGTCTCTATTAGAAAACTGCGCGATGACAACGTAATGAACCAGAATATAAATGACGTCCCGACGGTAAATATAATGGGAATAACTGAGAATCCGTTGAGCAATTCAGCCCATTTACAGGTGAAGGTGGAGCCACACAGGTTCCTCAATGTTTGCAAGGGAGTGGTGGTTGACCTCGACTGTGTAGGCATTGAGGACATCTGTGATGAGCTTGCACCTCAATATGCCACCGAAGTTTATAGGATAGTAACAAAAAAGAATGGCCAAGAAAATAATATGTAAACTTATGTCACTACATTTGTGACTCCTATCCTTCCAAAGGAGGTCCGAGCAGGTTTCCACGTGATCGGGGTCCGGCCGAATGTCCCCAACCCACGGTGCTGCTTTAAGTTCCAGGAGTTTAGGCATACGAAGCTGCAATGCCATGTTAAGCCAACCTGTGCAGTGTGAATATTGTGGTAAAGATGGTCACGATTGACCGTGTGAGTCTCCTAAGCTTTGGCTGAACTGCAAGGGTCCGTATTCTGCCTGGTCTCGACCTTGTCCAAAATGGAAGGCAAAGAAAAAGGTCCTTGGGATTCAAACTGAAAAAAATGCATATGTCCAGGCACGCAAAGGATACTTATCCAGTCAAACTCAGGTATTTCAGACGTCATATAGTCAGATTGCCAGCAAAAACATAGATTGTGCCAACTGCCATTGCGAAGTCAACATTTCGAAGACTTCTTCTCGACCTGTTTCTCTCGTCTCTACTCAAGCAAACCAAAGCAAACAAGCGCCCGATGGCGCCAAGATTTGTGCAGGAGGCTACACCTCCAATGAGGTCGTCTTCACCACCTATTTCCCGAGTTTCCCTCCGTAGGTCACACTCCCTGAACCCTAGAGGCGCACCCATCGAGCCACCCTCGGGATAATCAATTACGTGCAGCCGTTGTGGACCACTCAATATTGCCTCTGGGATTTTAGAGTTTGGGATGAGTGTCAGAACAGTTGAGGCCTCAAAGGCGAGTCCTACTTGTGCCTTGAGGAAAGACCAGCAAGATAACGCCGAAAAAATTTATATAAAAAGCCTCGAAGGCCTTAACAAAGCCTTCGTGAAAGGAGCCGACGATCCAGTCTCTCCAGGATAATTTAAAGCCTCTCCTGAAGCGGGAGGTCCAGGATAGACTGGGAAAGAAGGGAGGACCTAAAAAGGTCCTCAATCAATTTCTATTACTAATTGACAGTGTCATGGATTGCGAGGATAATTACATTTAATATTAATAAATGTCGCTACTACAATGTAATTGTATGGGTTTCAATGCTCGTTTGGAGGGAATCAACAACTAATTTCTTCCCTGCATCCTTCCAGCTCGTGTTTGCAGTAGACCCACTTCCCCCCTGCTGACAACCCGATGCTTCGTGGGTACGATAATTATATAATCGGCATTGTGAACTACGTACGCTTACCTCTACGTTCATGCCTTTTTGTGGATGAATAAGCAATTTATTTCAGTTCATCTAATCTTCACAGGTCTGAATGGGACATACAACTCGCTGTGAACAATAAATGGTTGTGGGCATCGCGTAGTGGCTTTCGCTTCTCTGCAGACAGTACGACGCTCGTCCACTTCCATAGAGTACGCAGAATACAGCCAGTCTCAAATATTTTAATAAACCACGTTGTTTTACCTTTATAAAAGACCGTAAGGTTCCTGGGACTTTTATTTGAGTTTATACTAACTTCGATCCCCCACAACAAAGACCTGAAAGCGAGATGTTTCAAAACATTGAATTTCCTTATAAAGTAATTAGTTGTCGTTCTTGGGGTGATGATAGGGAAACCTTATGTGCCTTTATAGGGCAATGGCATTCGACTGGCTACTGTTGTTTTTCGTACCACACTAGTCGTCGGCATCTGTGCCGACGCCGGTGAGCACCCTCTTTCTTCTTCATCATTTTACGTGTCTAAGCTGCATTGGATACCAAAGCATGTTGCTTACCGTCATATGTTTCATCCCCCCAATCGTGTCTTGTATAAAACCAAATGGCATAGTACAAGGCTGGTTGGGATCAGGATGCTATCGGTTTTTGACACGTGTGGGATAGTCCTGCCAAAGGCTATTCCCACATCTTCAGGTCGAGTTTCTCCCTGGAAGATACGCCTACCTCAATGCCATTTTAATCTTGCCAAGTTTCCCAAAGCGACCACTCCAAATGCTATATATGAGAGAATCTTTAACGAGCTCCTCTCCACTCGCTTTCAGCGCATCTACACGGATGGTTCAAAGTGTGGGTCTCAGTGGGATGCGCCTTTGTTGTAAAGGGAAATAATTTTAAATTTAGTTTACCTTGAAAATCTACTGTTTTTACGGCATTATTCTACATCATTTTTAAATCTTTGTATTTTATAATTATATCATAGCTCTCACCGTTCTGTTCACATCTGCACGGATTCCATGAGTGGTCTGTTGGCATTGTCCATTTTGTACCCATGGAATCAACTCGTGCAGTTGTAACACGAGCTAATTTTACAAATTGATTTATTAAGGACCCGGATTGCCTTCTGCTGGATTCCTGGTCAGGCTTATCTCTCAGGAAATTAACTAGCAGACCTGGCAGCCAAGTAGGCTGTTCATCTCCCTCCTGAGGTGAATTTGGTTGTCATATTTTTTTTACTTGAAGGGCTATGTTCTGCGTGGGTTCTTACGCACCTGGCATGAGTAGTGGGTTTCGACCCCTGCGCAGAACAAGCTGCGTACCATAAGGGACGATGTGTTGCGGTGGCCCTCTTCTTTATGAAAGTATAAAATAGAGGAGGTCATCGTGACAAGGTTCCGCGTCGGACACACATCATTGACCCATGTATTTTTATTGAGGGGTGATCCACCTCCAGTGTGTGAGTCTTGCTAAGCTTCCTCCAGTGTGTACAACATTTTGGGTTACTGTCGCAAATATGCCCCTCTTAGCCTAGTTCTTGGATTTTAAAAGTGCCTTGCATCTTTTATTGTGCAATAGTGTGGATGGAGTCATATGTTTACTCCGTTTCATACGTCAGGCGGATCTTTTTAATGCCATTGGACTCACTCTTGTAAAGTTGCTCATTTGGATTTTAATTCATTGAGATTATTTTTAACATTTTCAGTGTACTTTAATATGTTTTGTTTCTTAAAAATTATTCGTATTCTTTGATATGTTAGTTTGTCTTTTTCTCATTTTACATTCTAATATGTTGATTTTTTCTTTTTGACTAAATTATTATATTTTAAAATGTTTGCTTTTTATTTTTAATGTAGTGCATACACCTGTGGTTTTTTTTATTAGCAGGTGTATCAGTCAAAACATTTTATAGCCCATTTGAGCACTCTTAAAGATTATTTGAAATAGGTATTTTCACATATTGAGATATTTTTAATACATATTTTTATTTTTGTAAATTGTATTTTATTTTTGTATCCACCTGCTTATTTTGACTTGTGGACTATTCAGCATTTCGCTCCCCCTGGGGGATTTTACTCCCTTTTTATGTGTCAAGGCCCTCATGACCTCATCGGTCGATGGGCCCCCAAACAATAATAATAATTTATATTATTAATTCAAGGTTGTCACGGTTTCACAAGAGTATACAATCATTGTTTGCATGTTCAAGCATATTTAATTATTTGCATTATTATTAATTTAAACTTTGTTCCGTGCAGTTTACTTACTTGCTTTACTCAGCTGATACAACTTTCCTTCTTTTTTAGAGGTTTTTTGAGAAAATATTAATATTAAAAAAAGGAATGTTATTCTTGATTGCCAATATTGGAAAACATATATATTAAAAACACAAACTCAATAGTCTAAGACCAGGACAAAAAAAAATTGGTTTATTTATCCATGAGGCAGCACACGATAATAATGGTAAGTAATTATACAAATAATGTTTATCCATATCAAGAAATACTGTTATTTATTGTTCACTTGTAATATGAATGATAACTGGATTATAATTCAGGACCTGATACTTTGTTTATAATAAGTGGTTGACACCTGGATAATAAGTTTAATCCATGGACAATTTAATTTATTTTTTTAAGTTTTTACAAAATAGATATAAATTTTATTTTATCAATATAGAGTATTGATTAACTTTACGATTATTTGAAGGACTAAATCTTAGTTGTGTATCTAGTGGTCTTCTTAAGATGTTAACTTAAAATTATTTTAATGGTGCTCAGAGTCAAAAGAGGCTATTAAATCTGTAATCATATTTATAATGAATGATCTTTCAACTTCAAATAACTTGTCTGTTTATGTATGACTTGAATATGTCATTTAAACCTTTTTCGGGAATAGAAGTGAAGTACCTCAGAAGTGTTATTTATATAAGTGCCTGAGCCAAAAAGGACTCCTCATTGTTATAACTAATGACTAAGTTATCTGTAAAGTAAAATAAATTATTTCTGTTACTTGCAATATTATTGAAGAGGATTAAAAATAAACTGAATCCATTACTTTAAAAAAAAATACATGTTATATTAAATTATGTTGGAAATTAATTAAACTAAACCATCATACAAATATTATATATTTTTTAAAGTGATCACACAGAAATGCAAACCCCAAACATTTGTTTAAGATGATTGGGTTTGATTCTTTATCATTAAGTTATAAAATTTTGAAAGTTTCAGCTTATTCAATGCGTTTTGAAAAGTTTAATATATAAAAATAAATATCAGTAATATTCTTTAGATTAGAAAATTACACCTGAACGCGGAAATTGAACCTTGGAATTTTGTCTTATTACGCCAATGGTATAACCACTGAGCTTCCAGAAAGTGTTCCGTGCCTAGTATCATTCTCCACTCATATTTTAAGGCAGAGCCTGTGATGGACGTGTAGAAATTGTTGGCTGGGCTACAATTGATTGATCAATTAATATCACGATATATCAAAAAACATAAGACACTTTCGAATCGGGTGGGCTTTAAGCTGCCGATGGTACAAAAACAACTGTACAAAGTCACATATCATAATGACTATTAGTGAAGAATGACGTTGATCATAAGATTACTCTTGGATAGATCAGTGGTTAGAGCGTTGCTGTACTAAGCCAAATGTCCAGGGTTCCATTCCTTCGTACACACATACTTTTTCAATTCAAAGAGTATGATATTTAATTTTGGCTATAACCTTAATTAGCAAATATAGTTGCTTGTCACTTAATCCATCAAAACATTGTTAGGTTAAATGCTTACTATTCACAAGATTAAGCCTGACAATTTTAATAATTTTATTTGCTCTACAGGTGGTGCCAAAAGATTCTTATGTTGCAATACAAATCATAGTAGCTTCAATTTGTATCAACCATAACCAAGCTCATATTGCGACAAACATCTTCCTACCAACATCTCTCAACCAATGTGTTGTTAAACTATGCAGTTCCAATCTTGCGGGAGTTAGACTTATTTTGGTGTCTGTCCCGATTTGGAGACAGCTTAATCTAAAACAAGATGGTGCACAGGATAATTCTGATAACCAATTAGTTGGAGAAGATACATTTGATAAACTACCTTCACGATTTATGCAAACATATCAAGAAATTATAGGTCAGTTGTTAATGATGCTGAATCAAGAATTCACCTGGAGCATAATGATACCAGGACTCAAAATAACACACAATATCTTCACCATTGAGGCAATTGATGCCTATCTGATTCTTTTGGACATGTGTGGAGATCAATGCATTTTGGAGGCTCTAGTCAAACATCTGAACATATTATCAAGTGAAGAGTCATGGAATCCAAGAGCTCGTTTTGTTGTTGTCGTCGTAGTGGATGAGAACCTTGTTTGGTCATTTGATATTAATTTATTTGATGATCTAGTTAGGAAAATTCTAGAAAAAATGTGGGATGAGTATATTTATTCTACTACAGTTATTTTACCTGTGATGATGAGAAATGTGGCAAGAGAAGGTTTCTTAAAGCATTATAAGGATAGTGGTTCAAAAAATTTCATTGGAATCTACTCATGGTTCCCATACAAAGAAAAGGGAAATTGTGCACGCAATGTTGAAAATGTTAAATTGTTGGGTTTGTGTACAAAAACAAACAATGGATATTTTCCAATAAATTCAGACCCTTACAGATTTGAGCTCCCCAAAACTTTACATGATTGTCCATTATTGATCACTGCGTTTGAATATGATCCGTATGTTCTCTCCCAGAAAAACGATTCAAGCACAACATACGGCGTTAACTTTGATGACGGTTTAGAAATTCGATTGATAAGACTTATTGCTGATTTCTTAAAATTTCAAATAGTTTTTCAAGAACCTCCAACTAATTCAATTCGCTGGGGGAGGGTTCTTCCCAATGGCACTATGACTGGTCTTATTGCAGATATAAGTTATAAAAAATCTGATATTGTTTTTACTGCCTGTGAATTGGTGTCCATGAAAACTAAAATGAACTTTGAAAGCACACACCCTTACTTCAGAGAATCTCTCATATGGTTGGTTCCATGCGCCAGACCCATCCCTCGATGGAGAAGTTTGTCAAGGATTTTCAGCCCAATGTTATGGTTGATGGTTTTCTTAAGTTTCTTTCTAGGCTCTAGCTTTTTTTGGATTTTTTCGAAGCTAAGCAAATCTTCATCTGCAAATATGCTGAGTGTAGGTGAATCTTTTGAAATTACCTGGGCTACTATTCTTGAGGTGACAGCCAATAACGAACTTTACTCGGCGGCTTTTCATATTTTCTTTCTCCATTGGCTTTTCTACTGTCTAATAGTTAACTCTGTTTATCGTTCTTTCTTGATTGGAGTCTTAGCAGACCCTGGCAAACAACATCAGATAGACACAGTGGAGGGCATTTTGAAATCTGGAATGGACATTGGTTTTCCAGCAACTCTTGATGGGTTATTCGAAGCTTCAAATGACTGGCAGTATCTTGAAATTGTGAAAAGACGTATTGACTTGAACGATTACACATACTACTATAACCGTATTGCACACAATGAAAATTTTGCTGGTATTACTGATAAACTACATACCGAGTATATGCGTTTGTTTAAATTTCTTGATCAAAATGGTAATCCTAGTATTTGCTTATTTAAAGATGGCATCAATAACTACTTTGTTACTATGTTGCTGTCTAAAGGGAATCCTATTCTTTTTCGATTCAATCAGATTATAAGTCGTATTATTCAGGGAGGATTTATTGATTTATGGGTTAAAGATTTGTTAACTATGTCAAGGTTGAAATTTTTAATGAAACATTTTATTTCCTCTGGCAGTTCATATGTCATGACAATATCTCATTTACAAGGTGCGTTTTTTTTGCTCTCTATGGGTCTTATCTTAGGTCTTTTACTTTTTATATGGGAGCTAAAACGTAATGCTTGGGCGCAGAATAAAGTGTTTGTTAGTAATTCACCAGCCCGCAATTCACAAGAGTAAATTTGTCAAATTATTTCTTCTGTATTCTAAAAGTACATCTTAAACACTAAAGTTTGACTGGCACCTGAAAAAGTTTTGTTTCCCTTACGATAAAGAGCTTAGCTATAGATTATAGATTATCAACCTTCTCAGACGTGACAAAATTCTTAACATTATATTATAAATGTTTTATATATATATATATATATATATATATATATACATATATACATACATATACATACGCGCGCGCACGCACACACAAAACGTGGTCCAGAATACATGTGCCATACTTCCAGGGGCAGTAGTGGGGAACCTGGGACCACAAACCTTTCCTTCTCCACCAAAAGTGTGATTGAAGTAACAGGGGCAGGTAGGCAACAAGTGTCTTTAATAACATCAAAATATTGCAGGTTCGTGGTATTGACATTCAGGGGCATGTGTACGAAATAAGGAATAGATTACACTTAGAGCAGAATCAGGAAACATGTGTACGTAGTAATTTGTTTATTAATAGCAGAGTACATGTTTTACAAAAGTTGTTCAAAATGGCGTCCAGCAAAGGCACAAATTGCCGACGAACCATGTTCGCCTGGACCTAATCAAAATAACATGCATTACATGTGCGACAAAATCTTTTTCATTGACCAGAGACGTTTTGTAAATCGGGGGTTTCAAATGTCCTAATAAAAAAAATCTAGTGGAATTAGGTTTGGTGATCGAACCGACCAATGGATTAGGCAACCCATACCACAATCCACTGGATTGTAAATGTGGCGTCAAGATGCCGCCGTAAGGCAACTGGGAATTGTGGTGGAGCACCATCCAGCTAAAACCACATTGTTTGGCGAATGGCCAGTGGGACATCTTCCAACCACTTCGGCAATATCCCTCGCAGTAACGTGAGGTAGTGCACTCCATTTAATCGGTCGGGTAGCGAATAAGGCCCCGCCAAATGTTTACACTGTACCGCACTTGGTTGCCTTTGGGGTGGGTGTGGTGGGGATTAGTGTGAGCCCAGAAGTGCTTGTTCTTTGTGTTGGAAGATGCCACCCCTAGTGAAAAAGGCTTTATCTATGAAGAGCACGGTTGATGCAAAGTCCAGCCGCACATCACTTTGTTGTTGAAACCACTGACACAAATTCACTCGTGGCACGTAATCACGTTCGCTGATAACTTGGACCTTAATTGCTCATGATAGGTTTTTACCTGGATGGCAGTTCAAAAATCATATGGTTGAGTTACCAACACGAGAAAAAGATCACTGTTTCGTTAAAAATGTTAAAAAAGTTTTTTAATTACATGTTATTTTATAAACTTATTTTTTCTTACACTGTTTTATAACTTTTATTAATTTCTTTTTACCCAATCCTAAACAATTTATTAAACATAATTAAAAGTACTTATTCTCCGTTTTGGAATGTTATCTCTGATGTGTAATATAGTGCATACATTAATACCGGCATCGTAGTTACTTAAAAAGATAAAATTCTTGTCATTTTTTATATATAAAATAAATTATTTTATGATTATTTCATCGTATTTCGAAAGATTTTTATCCACTGCGTAGGTGGATCATTGTAAAGAACTTGTTTCCGTCACGTTCACTCACATGGGTTAAATTCGTCGGTAGCCATTTTGAAGCTATGTTCGTGAGGTTTTTTGTGAAAGTGAAGTGAATAATTTTTTTTTGGTGGAATAAAACGATAAATAAGCTTTGTGCCTGAACTCAAATAAATATATAAATAATATTGGCCTAAATTATTGTGGTTAATTATCAAATTCATACATTACCATACGTTTTCATTACAGTTATACAAAGTGACAGATATCAGCTGTTGACGTAGGAATATATAATAGGGATTATTTCTTGTGACTTTTTGAGCGGTCATCCAAGTAAACTAAGGTCGTGAATGTATTATAGCCGGCAGCCCGTGGGCCAATCGACTAATTGACTTGCCAGCAGCCAAGGCCATCTCTTTGCACGCGCTGATTACATCCTTAAAATACGTTTGTTGCCTACTTGCCTTTGTTACTTTGTTCACACTTTTTGGGGAAAAGGAAAGGTTTGCGACCCCAGATTCCACTAAATCACTCTCTTCCTTTTAAGCCCCACGTCTATAGAGTTATACATTATCAACCTCTTCAGATTTGACAAAATTCTTAACATTCTATTAAATATGTGCTTATTTATATGGTTGTATTAATTCCCAGTCAGGAATTTAACTTGATTTTCTCGAGTGTTTTTGTTTTCTTCGGCCACCGACTTACTAAGAATGGTGTGGCCTACACTTGGGTAGTGATAGACATTCAGTATGTAGGGAAAATATCGAAACGGAGATCAATAAAGGGATTAAGAGAAGCAAATAACATCCAAGTATGAAAATGAGAGGAGAAAAATGAAAGCAATTAAAGAAGAAAGATGGAGTCATTTTACTAAACTCACCCAGCCACGAGCTGGAAACCGTTTATGATTATTATTATTTATACAACTAAACTAAATCAAAATAGTTAAATTCACGATACATAGTTTTGAATAAAACAAAACATACATACATACCCTATTTGATTATTAATATTAGTGAGACAGGTTATTTTTTTATCCAAAATTTATAAATGTAAATAGGATTCAACTAACTTTGCAGAATATCGATGGATTAAACAAGTATTCAATATACAAAGATGAAATTGAGTAAGTTTTGGACCCATAAATGTTGGAGAAAAATATACATTTTATATATTTTATCTTTAAAACAATATATTTTATAATATATGTAATGCATTTTAAACATTGTTAGTATGAATACAACAAAATGTAAAAAATTTGATCTTTAATAATTAAATATTAATTAAATCTGTTGTTCATGATTTTTCCACATTTGAATATTGATTTATAAACCGCTATTTCAAACTTGTGGATTATTTCTTCTACACCTTAATGTAACCAACTATGGTCCCTTTTTAATTTTAACTTAACATTCTTTTAAAAACTAAAAATGGCATGGAGCTGATGGTTTGATTGCTTATGACATAGAACATTTTGAATCAAATATTAAACCGTATTCCCCTACTCCTCTGAAGGATCGGGCCTATAATATTCCCGCTGTATCCTTTGCTTGTAGTAAGAGGCGAATTACATGGTAAGTTTTGCACGGGACATTCAGTCTTGTGCGAAAGCTTTTAGGCCACCGTTGATTACCTTGACCATGGAAAATATTGGCTACCATTGCACTTGCTTGAGCTTTGTCATGAAAGTGCGCCGGTTGCAATATCTTATTGGAAGGATCTTAAGCATGGCAATAGCCAGGTATACTACTTTGAGAAAATATCGGTTGCATTCCGACGTAAAATTGGCACTTATCTGCACCCACTACTAGATGAGCTCTCTCCTGGTGATGCCCCATTTAATAGTTGTCATGTCTAGCGTTCTGTGGGTCTCCCCTTTGGGAGAATAATAACAAGGCCGCGTGTGGTAGAAACAAATTTAATCGTGCAGGTTCCCAAATGGTATGGCTTATTCTTTTTTTCAAAGTTAAAACCTTATTGTCCACTCGCACAGTTCTGCTACACCCTGTTGCAACGTACTGTTCAGCCTTTCAAAGGGCCATAATAATGATGAGAGACTGAAACTGGTAAGGCTGTCCAGCCCTATTTAGGGAAAAATCCCGAAAATAGTGAGGACCTTAATCGTGTCAGGTCATCTATCTAAAATTTGATAAATTGAGCAGCAAAATAAGAAGTCTTGATAAGAAAACTGTGTGGTGGCATTATATTTATTCAGACTAAGACTGACATAATCATCTAATATAGCGGATTTATCTGAAATACCACTGATCAACCGGGCTCCTTTGCAGATGAAGAACACGCACATTTATAAATGTGTGCAAGGGAGTGGTCACTCGCTATAACTTCGACTGCGTGAGCATTGAGGGCATCTGTGAGGAGTTTTATCTCCTCAGCATGTCACCGAAGTTAATAGTATTATAAAAAAAACTGATAAGTGAAAAATATGGATACACATATACTCACTTTAGCTACTCCTCCCCTCCCAAAGGAGGTCCTAACAGGTCTGGCCGTATGTCCCCAACCCTCGGCGTTATTTTCAGTGCAAACCATTTGGGCATACGAAGCTGAGATGCTGTTATAAGCCAGCCTGTGCAGATTGTAGATAGGAGACGCATGATACATCGTGAGAGTCTCCTAAGTTCTGCGTCAACTCCTAGGGTCTGCACTCTGTGTGGTCGCAGACCTGTCTCAATTGGAAGGCGGAGAAAATAGTATTGGGGGATTATATTTGAAAAGAAGATCTTTTGCTGGAGGTCGGGGGAGTCCATATGTGATCTAAAGTAATGGAATCGCTTGGCTTACTGATACATTTATATGCTCCAACAGGAAAGCCCGCAAAAGCGCTACCGGGGCATCGAAGGGAAACGACCCCATAGATCTGTGTCTTGCAAGTGACCACGCTTGTCCCGGGAGCAGGGTCCATGGCAATCAATTGACTCATGAAACAAGTTACAAGGATTATTATCAACTCAAAACACACACTCACTCTGTAGAAGTGGCGCAGAACTTGTAGCCTCCTTTTTTACACCAATAATGGGAGCACACAAGATCTAAACAAAAAAGCAGAGTAAATCATAGTGAGTTGTTGCAGTTTAAAAGGACAATAGTCTGAGGGCAAACTTTAGCAGAGACACGCAATTACCACGGTTAAACACAGTCCTCCTTAACAATTAAGCATCTATACTATTGATTATTTTAGTTTACTCATCAGGAAAAGGGCAAAAATAATTTCAAAGAATGACCAAGGAGATGTAAAATTAAATGTCTTTAATTGATATACAATAATATTTGGTACCCCCCTGCGGGACGGGGTTAGAATAGTCCCGCAGTAACCCCTGATTGTCGTAAGAGGCGACTAAAAGGGGAGGCTTCTGTG